>VDFB02161204.1:92508-127105 GCA_007258455.2 Sequoia sempervirens | reverse complement strand
TTGAGGGTTGAGAGAGAGGGGGGGATTGAGGGTTTTAGGGTTTTAGGGTTTAGGGTTAATGATTTTAGGGTTTTAAGGTTTACAGTTTAAGGGTAGAGGGTTGAGGGTTTAAGGGTTTATGGTTTATAGTTTAAGGGTAGAGAGTGGAAAAATCTATTTCACTCCAACCCCTCTCCCATTGTGAGGTCTTCCCCCCACCCTAACTGGATAACTCTCTATCCCTCTCAAGTCTCTATCGCTCTCAGGTCTCAGTCCCTACCATGCTATTAGGACTAATCTCTCTCACTCATATCCCCTCTCCCTCTATCGCAAGTCTCACTCCCTTCCTGTTGATATTGTGAAAACATTTCAAAGAACCACTCCAAATCTGGCGAGTGCCAAATGTGTTTCTTACCTTGAAACGGTAAAATAGGGGTTGACCCTGTGATTCTAGCCCACATGCTTCTAATTTTCTCTATTTTAGTGCTTAATCCGATAGAGAAATTCCTTTTTATGTAGTTGACTCCCTGTTGTACCAATCTATGCTTGATCCATCACCTTTTTGCACCAATTTGCATGCCAAACAACATAGACGAAGACATTTTGAAGTTTCTACATCATTTTACATTATCTCGGGTAATGTATTCATTTTGGTAATATTGAAATGTTTATATTTAGTATGTTTGTTTATTTTTTACAATAATCTAAATTCCTTTAATGATTTTATTAATCATAACAATTGGACATAGAATTCAACATTGAATTAGATGGGAGTTGCATAAAAAAGTTTTTTTTTTATAAATTTGAAGAAAGAAATGAAAAGCATGACATAATTTAGATGAATTCATGTTTAAACTTATATAAACGACATCAACTTAACACAAATTTTCTTATGAATTCTATTTGCATTGTTTATAGTAGTGTATTTCCAACATGCTTAGATAAACGAATTCAACTTAATACAAGTTTTTTTGTTTTGTTTTGAAAATTTATAGACCATTCATTTGATGATTTTATTAATCTTCATTGTTACACAGAATTGAACATTAAATTCATTATTACTGATGTTTGTGGGAAAAAATTTATTTTCAACTAATTTGGAAAACCTAAGAGATTTCATCAATGTTAATGTGCAAGTTTCTATTAATTTTTTCGTGCCATAAATAATTCACCTTCATCATGTGCTTAGATAGTTTCAAGTGACTCAAGACATAGTTGGTTTAATGAAAGTTTCCATTCATTCATACCATTTACCATTCTTCCTTGGTAGATTTATGTATGAAAAATGTTGTAGCATATAGACATGTTTGATAATTCCAAACAGCTCACTGCCTGCTTTCATAAAATGCTTTGGTGTGTTCAATAAAATGCAAAGTAATCGGTGTTATCAATATGTTTCATAAAATGCATTAATTACTTTTATTCTATGTGTGATTGTGAATGTGCAACATTCAACATCATGCTGAGGAAATGACCAAAGCCTCTAACACTGGAAGAACGTGCAATAAAAAATGCAAGGAGAAGAGAATCAAAAATTGCAACTCGTGAAGCAAAAGAATTGCAGCCCATACAACCAGAAATTCTTGTGAAATCTAAGAGAGATGTGCAATTGGAAAAACAAAGGGCACGAATGGACAAAGTTCATGGAAGGACACAAATTGATCCCCAAGTTGGGGGCACATCATCAACCATAGGTGAAGTTCAATGCACATCTCCAATTGAAGACACGCCAACAACAACATGTGGTCTTCAAAGTACATCGAAAATCACATCTACAGTTGAAAACACGCCATCAATAGCATTATGTTTTGAAAGTACATCAAAAAACATGCCTTTATTTGAATTCACTCCATAAAAAACATCTCAAGTTGGAGGTACAACATCTTTACATGTCAATCTCAAGGTATGTCATCAATTGCAACTCTGATTGAAGGTACGCTATCTATCCCTGATGTCGTTGACATTCCTAATGTTGAAAAAAAATTACATTTGAGAACTCCTCCTAGATTTTTGCATAGAAAACCTAGATTTTTAATTGATATTGAGTCCAATATTTTGAAATGAATGCCTGATAAGATGTCAAAACGTACATGTCAAAGAGTTGCACAAAGGATATGGAGTTTTTTTTTAGAAGCTAAGTGAGGGTGGAAGATGCTAGCTATTTGTTGAAATGATAAGGCAACTCAAATTTATGCCCACCATGAAGGCTCTTGGGCTAAGAGTTTCAAATGACTCAAGTGAAAATTCCATTGTAAAGAACTTGATGAGTGCATATGAGAGCATGGGTTCTACCTCACGCACAAAGGATAGTTGTGCCACAAGATGTGTGATGACAACAACACTGTTAAGCAGTCAAACAAGGAACAAGGTGAACCTTACAAAGACAAGTAAGTCTTTGAAAAAAATTAGATCATCTCTAACTAAATCCAAAGGAAGTTGTGAAAGATTGGAGGAACCAAATAGCAATGAGTTATGGGCATTCTCGGGTAGAGTGCCACAAAAAGATAAAAGAATTGCTCAAGGCTTGAGATCTTTAATAGTAGATTATTGGAAGGATAACACAAGGACCTCTCCTAATCAAAGAGATGTTGTAAGAAGGAGAATTGGTAATAAAATCTGTGAGCCACATCCAAAGCATTATTTGGATGCCACTCAAACCCAATTTTTTGTTGATTTTGTACAAAATTTTCCTAAAATTAAAATATGTCAAAGGTATTTTGAAATTCTAAAGCCTTTTTATGTCACAATAAATCACACATGCACTACTTGTTGTTGTAGAGTACATATTGAGTTTTCTAACCATTATGATGTTTATCGATGTATATGTGTAGATATGCATACTGACAATGTTTTGAAGGAATGTAACATAAGGCCTCCACCCAAATCCTCAAGGGAATTCTTATCTTCCATTTTATGTGAAAGAGAGGATGGTCAAATTTTTTACAAGTCATGTTTGGATGGCACATGTCATCATTGTGGTGGCATGAAACATTTTCCAATTTTCCAACACATGGCTAGTACACACACAATTGGAGACAAAATTATCGAATTTTGCAAATACAAGACAGTGGCCTACAGTCTAAAAGATGGGAAAGAAGCAAAGAAGTGTGAATTGGGCAATGATAAGATTCCAGTATATCAGTTTATGGACATTTTATGTGATCAAGTGTTCTATGAGTATGCAAGGCATACACATAGAGCTCAATGGTTAGACTCACAATTCAAATTATGCAAGGACACGTTTCCACTTCATAGCATCATTTCAGTTGTCGACTTTGTAGAGAACTACACACTATAGCCATAGAATGAGGTACAATCACAGTACTAAAACTCCACACAAGTTGCTATATTTGTGCATATAGCATTCAATCATGCAAATGATAGTACAGAGGATAACATGAAAATATTGAGGGAGTATCACTTTTACATCAGTGATGATTGCACACATTCTACTGAGTTTGTGCAAGGTTGCTTTCATATGTTATATGTTGGTCTGGCTAGCAGGGGCATATCATTCAGTCAACATATCATATGGTCAAATAACTGTACATCACAATTCAAGAACGCCAGAATGTTTTAATGGTTGAGCAAGATGCATAGGATCAATGGTTTTCAACATATGTGGAAATTCTCATAGGTCGGGCATGGAAAGGGGGAGAATGATGGAGCGGGTGCATGTATCAAAAGAGCCCTTGCATGAGAAAATTTAAAGTACAAAGATAGTGTAAAGTTGACAAATGCAATATCAATTGTCGAGTGGTGCAATCATGCAATGGGACGAGGTAGTCAAGGTAATTCTTTAGTTCATGGATTTTTTCATTTAATAGATGATACTAACATTGAAAAATATGAGGATTGTTCTATACTAACAGGATTGAGTGAGCTAAACTCTTTTAGAAGCTCCAATGCAGGTACATGGACTATCCATACGCAGAAGATGGCATGCTTTTGTTCTGCATGTACACTTTGAGCATGGAATGATTGTGAGTCAACAAAGTGGGTTAATGAATGGTCTGTAAGAAGTCTAAGCCCACTTGACACTTATCAGCTCTCGATGGCTCTACAAATCATGGAGATGCAATCATCCATTGACTTTGATCATGTATCGGACCTTGTAGAACCAAGCAATATATCTTACTTTCAGGCCTTATTTTGATGTTCATTAAATACATTTAACAAGATGAGAATATCAATGCAGGGCACATATATGCGGTGATTGCATATGAAGACAATGAAGAGGGTACAAATTATTACCTGTGTCATTGTATCAAGGACAAAAATAAATTGGAGGCCCCAGTTATAGATGGAGAAAACATAGAATATCCTATAGGTTCGATGGTTGTTACTCGAACATGGCTTAGAAGGTACCTAGTTAAGAATGTTGCAATTTGGTTGTTTGAGGATTTTGACATGCATCAAAATATTCTTCACTACTCGAACCTTGTTGTCGCAACCAACGTTCATTTGATCAAATATAAGGGCAGACCTGCGAACCAGAACTTGTGGACATTGTGTGAGTCTGACAACGAGGCAATACTTGACACAATAAAGAGTAGAGCAGACCCAGATGGTTCCCTGGATTGATTGGTAAGTATGAACATTGATTTTATAAATTCATCTTATTTATCATTGCTTTATTTCAAGCATTTAAGTTTGATTGTATAAGGGTTTGCAAAATTGCATTAATGTAGATATGCAAAATGATGGTTATATGCTACTCTCTATTTGATGCAGACCTAGAAGGCCCAAACTCACTCAAAGTGTCAACCTTCCTTCAAGAGGCATCTAACAATATTAAAGGGGCCTATTAGACCAATCCAAACAACTCTCAAAGTTTGAAAACAAACAAAAGTAGAATTTCCCACTTTTACCCTTACAACCCTAGTAGTAGTGCAAACCCGGTTTTAGGCCCTTAACTCCAACACTTCCCAAAACACTTGACAAAAAAATGGATGATTCAAACACCCATTATAGAGTTACAAAACATATCTTAGGTTCAAACACAAGTCCTTTGGATCAAACTCTTGAAACTCCCATTCCTACGCTGTCTTAATTAGGCTAATTTTGCCTAAATTACAAAGCAACCCACCTTTAGACTTATCACAGACAACTAAAACTTTGAGGCAGAATTTCACATGCCCTCAAACCACTAAATCCATAATTATTTTTCATATTTGACTCTTCTAACATAGCAAACTATGAAACCCTTGATTTTTAGCCAAACTAAGAGGGTTTACTAAAAACCTAAATTACACGCCTCTTCAGATCTCAAAACCAACTCAAATAGTCCTAAAAAACCCTACACATGCTTAATAATTCAAAGGAAATGACCTTCCACTTATATTTTACCAAACCCTAGACTAAAATCTCCACTTTCATGCATTTTCCCACATAAACTCAACAAGGACAGCAACCCAATCTACTTTATTTCTTTCTCTCAACATAAAACACTCTCCCTAACACCTAAAAATTCTCCATGAGACCCAATACACCAATCACAGTGAGCACAGTCGGTGTATGGGCCTTCAAAACATGATAAAAGCTACAATATGGAACAATGAGACACCAAAGTTACCATTTACATCAAGTATGGTCTTATTAAACCTTATTAAGAGCAAATAAACTAAAGACATCCCTACCAACCTACTGATCACCCATCAACCTGCAAAGAATCAAATTTTGTGTAAGGTGTAGGTGCTCCTGCACCACTATTTGGTGCAAGGGCACCAAGCTTCGGTGATTGTCATTAGGGTGATGAAGTCTTATTTTGGCTTGGATAAGGTCATATAGACCATTTACTGATGTAATAAGTTTATTTTAGTGGTTATTAGTGAGTTAGAAGGTTTTAGTTGCAAATTTGCTAAATTAGTGCAAAGTGTCATTTTTAAAATTTTGAAGTGTAAGAAATGCATAATGGGGAAGTTGAATGATCAGGGAAGGCTAAAGGTCACTTGTGGCATTGGTTTTCAATAAATTCTTGATTAAGGGAGTTGAATATGTGTATGTGAATCTCGAATGAAGGAGTGTGTGGAGAAGAGTGGAATATTTTGTACAAGCATTGATCAATAAAGCTCTATTTTCTTTGTAAATCTGAGTTTGTTTTTCTCTTTTTCAGTGTTGTAGTAGTCAATTGCATGAGCCTGTACTAAAGGGAATTAAATAAAAGTGTTTTTATTTGGGTATAGGGATGTGTTAGCCATGTTTTGGTTTTTTTGGAATTGAAATCCATCTTTTTTTTAGCTCTTAGGGTGGATTTTACTATAGGCGGGTCTGGAAGTCTAAATTTCAAGTTTCGAGGTCATCAAGTGATTTAATGGCTCATTCCACCTAATGTATATACTGTAGCTCAGTTGAATGAGTCCATTAGGTGGGGAATAGGTTAGAATATGATTCTTGGAGTAGGGGAGATCATTTTGGAGTGATGGCATGTAGCCTTGGGTGTGAAAATGTGTGATTTTGAGTGAATTTGAGTGGTTTTAGAGTGTGAATGGATGAAATTCTTTGGGGAAGTCATTTGTGAGAGTCTTTTGAGCATGTACATACATCATATGGTATGTTTGGGGTATTTTATGTGAGATTTAATTCTAGGAAGAGTGATTTTCAATAAGGCTCCTTGGAAAACCTGGGTTTGGTGGCTTGAGAGTGAGGGTTTAGTGTATTGCTAGCTTGGTGAGTAGTTGGAGCTCTGAAAATTGTGAAATCTTAAGGTTGGTAAACTATTTAATTACTTTCAATGGTGTTTGACTTGATTGCAGGTGCTTGGGAAGGTGTCTCTTTGGATAATACATTGAAAAACCCATCTCCAGGCCTCCTGTGACCTTATGACCACTTCAAACACCCTTTTTTAAGCTTGGACATGATTAATAATCCTTAACATTATGCTTCCCCAAAACTTCACCCACTTTTAGTCTCTAAACCTCAATTTTCCATTCAAAAATGTGCTTCTCTCAACTAGGGCTTCATGCCCAAACATACATATGACCTCCCTAGTCCTTGCAAACCTTAAAACACATCAAACCCCACCAGATCACACTTAAACCAACTAGTTCTAACCTTCTTCAAAACAAATTTTTCAATCTGCTACTTCAACCTATGCCTTTAAGACCTGAATTCATGCATTATATACTTGATTGTCATTTGAATTGCCATTAATGAAATTATATATTAACTTATATGTTTATCTTATTTTCCTCTTGTAGGAGTAGTTTTTAGAACACTTGAAAGAGTAAGTGTTGAAACACCTAAAGGAGGAGGTGTTGAAACACCTAAAGGAGATAAAGAAAAGAGATGTGTAAAGATGTATGTGTTTATTTTATTTTGTGTTTGGTAAATATGTTCCTATTACCGAAAATTGTATGCTAACTTGTATTAATTTGATTTTTTTGTGTTCACCTATATAGATTGACATTGCAAAAGTTGGTATGATTGGTTCTTTGAGAGGGCTTATTCTAGGACTCATGATGGTTTGAAGAGAAATATATATATGAGGTAATCAAGATTTCAATTTCAAAGTTCAATTATAATTCAATGTATATTGGTTTTTATGTTAATTATTCGATTTTAAATTATATAATATAACTTATCTCAACTCTAGTTTTAATTTTTCTTGTGCAATTACCTTTAGAGCCAAAGAGTGCTTCAAAGAGGCTCCATTTTGATGATCCACTAGTAGTTTAGGATAAGATAGACATTTTGGCATGTATATTATGAATAGATATCGAGATGGAATATGCCACACTTTGTAAAAATTTGTCTGAGTTGGCATTGATGCCATTTTTGTATATGGACATACACTTGATTATTGGATAATTTGATATATAGAAGTTGAGAATCGAAATAATTTGTTCGTCATGTGTATGTTTAAATTGTTTGAAAAATTAATCTTGAGCAATGGTTAAATATCAATGTACAATAGCACTAAAAAATAATGGTTATATTATATAGTTGACAATCAAAAATAATGAATAATGGTTAAATTATATCATATATTGCTTAGTTATATTATGGTTAAATTATATAGTTTAAACAACTTTGAAAATAAAAATAATGGTAAATTTTAACATTTTAACTTTAAAGTTTAAATACACAAATGTCATTGTCTCACACTACATATTTCATATCGCATTATCATTACATATTGAAATTCAAAAAATATCATAGTTTTATGTTGATAAGCATGCCAAACTGATGCAAAGCAAGGTGGAAAACTCTCAACAAACCAACTACCCTTTAATCTTCCTTCCAGACACAAAACACCATTGGATAGTCATGAGCAGAGTACATCAGCACTAAATCAACAATCATCTTCCAATGAAACACTCACCAACACTCCAAAACTCAAAACCCTCACTTTTGACAAGTTTCAAAGGGGGTTTATTGAAAACCTCACCTTCAGACCTCTCCTCACTATTTCAATGACTCCAACACCTTAAAATGTGTTTTCCCTTGCTTAATTAACTCTTACAAAGAGTTGTCCCAACTGTTTTCCATCACTACCTACTCTTAACCTCCAAATTTCACTCAAAACACATACTCTTGACAACTAGGCATCATGCCCAAACCCCCAAATGGCCACCTCTACTCCTAAAATCATACACACATTCCCCCTACACCTATTATGTCATTCCACTAAGTTACAGTAGAATACAATGGGTGGAAAAGACATTTGGTGCAAATTTCCACGCTACCCCTGTGGGAAAAGCATGAATTTAGGCCTAAGAGGCATAGCTTGAAGTAGCAGATTAAAGCAATAGTTTGGAAGAAGGTTAGAACCTGGTTGTTTCAGTGTTATCAATTGGAGTTTGATGTGATAGAAGGTCTGCAAAGGCATGGTAGGTCATTTGGATGTTTGGGCTTGAAGCCCTAGTTGAACAAAGAGTGAAAATGGGTGAAATTGACAGGTTTTAAGAAGGAAATGGGTGAGAAATTTGGGGGCAGCATAATTTGAAGGTGAATTATGTTTTTGCAGGATGAAATAAGAGTGTTTGAAATATTTTGAGGTTGAATGAGGTATGGAGATGGGTTTTTCAATAAACACCTGCTTATTTGGTGAAAAATGAGGGTTTCATGAAAGAGGGTCTTAGCAAGCAATTTTTGACTCAGTGGTTGAAAAAAATTTGGTTTTGGAGGTAGTTTGAGGACTTTCCAATGGTATTTTGAGTGGGCAGCAAGATTGAAGGATATTTCCTTTGTTAAAGTGGGCTAATTGGAGCCCCTTTTCGAGCGTTCAAGGTCAGTTTGATGGTATCATTCCAAAGTAAGTACATGTGATTGAGTTTGGATAGTTGTGGTCCTACCTTTCATTGCATCAAAAATTACCTTATTTATGACCAAAAATATTAAGACACCCTAAGCACTAACTAGTGTAGGGGCACGAAGAACATTTTATGCAAATGTTGACAATTGAGGCCTTTTGGTTGTTTAGGGGTATTTGAGTCTTGTTTTTCAAACAATAAGGTCATTTAGACCATTTTATGATGTAAGGAGTCCTTTTATAGGTATTTATGTGGTTGGAAGGTCTAAGTTGCAAAATATTACAAAAATTGTAAAATTGTGTAAAAGTTGTCAAAATTGCAAATTATTGTCAAATGGTGGAAGTTCAAGAGTCATCTTGTTGTAGTTCATGGGGGAAGCTGTTGGAATTTTTTTAGTATTTTTTAGGAATGATCCTCTTTCACACCTAAACGTGTTGAATCGCTCCAAGGTACAGTCAACAGGTTGAATCCCTTAAGAATCTGAAGTGCAAAATGGTTGTAAACTTTAGCATGACGTTACCCAGACACCGTGATGCTTAGAAAATTCTCTCCTAAGCCTATGGGATTTTTTTGTGACCCTATACAATAACCTCTCTCAATTTTTTATATCTCAGAGGCATTTTCTTGTGGTGGTGATATTTCGCTTGGGGAAAAAGTTGTCAAATGCAAGTAATGCAAAGTTGCAAAGTGGTGCAACTTTTGTTCTGCAACTCATGTGACCAAACTAACTATTCAAACATATTTAAGTGGGTACGTTTACACTAGGCATGGTCCTCTTTTTCACCCAAACATGCTGAATCGCTCTGAGGTACATTCAACCGGTTGAATCCCTTAAGAGACTGAAGTGCAAAATGGCTGCAAACTTCAGCATGATGTTACTCGGACATTGTGATGCTTAAAAAATTCTCATTTGAGCCTATGGGATTGTTTTGTACCCCTCTACAATAATATCTCTCAATTTTAGCTATCTCAGAGGATTTTTCCTATGGTGGCAAGATTTTGCTTGGGAAAAAAATTGTCAAATGCAAGTAGTGCAAAGTTGCAAAGTGGTGCAACTTTCATTTTGCAACTCGTGTCACCAAATAACTATTCCAATGCATCCAATTGGGTATGTTTAGGCTAGGAATGGTCCTATTTTACACCCAAACGCCCTGAATCGCTTTGAGGTATGTTCAACTAGTTGAATCCCTTGAGAGTCTGAAGTGCAAAATGGCTACAAACTTCAGCATGACGTTACTCAAACACCATGATTCTTAGAAACTTCTCATTTTAGCCTATGGGATCATTTTGTTCCCCTCTACAATAACCTTTCTCAATTTTTTCTATCTCAGAGGCATTTTCCTGTGGCAGTGATATTTCACTTGGGGAAAAGTTGTTAAATGCAAGTAATGCCAAGTTGCAAAGTGGTGCAACTTTCATTCTACAACTTATGTGACCAAACTAACTATTCCAATGCATCTAAGTGAGTACATTTATGTTAGGCATGCTCCTCTTTCACACCCAAACGTGTTGAATTGCTCTGAGGTATGTTCAACCGGCTGAATCCCTTAAGAGTCTAAAGTGTAAAATGATTGCAAACTTCAATATGATGTTACTCAGACACTGTGATGCTTAGAAACTTCTCATCTTAGCCTATTGGATTATGTTGTGCCCCTCTATAATAACCTCTCTCATTTTTTTCTATCTCAGAGGATTTTTCCTGTGGTAGCAATATTTCACCCCCTCTATAATAACCTCTCTCATTTTTTTCTATCTCAGAGGCGTTTTCTTGTGGTAGCAAGATTTCACTTGGAGAAAAAGTTGTCAAATACAAGTAGTGCAAAGTTGCAAAGTGGTGCAACTTTCATTCTACAACTCATGTGACCAAACTAACTATTCTAACACATTTGAGTGGGTATGTTTACACTAGGCATGATCCTCTTTCACACCTAAACATGCCGAATCACTGAGCTACGTTCAGCCGGTTGAATCCCTTAAGAGTCTGAAATGCAAAATAGCTACAAACTTAAACATGGCGCTACTCAGACACCGTGATGCTTAGAAAATTCTTGTCTGAGCCTATGGGATTGTGTTGTGCTCCTCTACAATAACCTCAATTATTTTTTTTATCTTAGAGGCATTTTCCTGTGGCGGCGAGATTTTGCTTGGGGAAAAAGTTGTCAAATGCAAGTAGTGCAAAGTTGCAAAGTGGTACAACTTTCGTTCTGTAACTCGTGTGACCAAACTAACTATTCCAACGCATCCAAGTGGGTACATTTACACTAGGAATGGTCCTCTTTCACACCCAAACGCGTTGAATCGCTCTGAGCTATGTTCAACCGGCTAAATCCCTTAAAAGTCTGAAGTACAAAATGGCTACAAACTTCAGCATGGCATTGCTCAGACACTGTGATGCTTAGAAACTTTTCATCTGATTCTATGGGATTGTGTTGTGCCCCTGAGTAAAAGTACAAATTTGTGTCACACTTTTATAAAAGAAATGGCCAACACTAATCTAACTTTTAAACTTGAATCACTAGGAAGTGGCATATATGTTTTGAATTTTGAAATGATGTAAACTAATAAAAGTGTATTTTTTAGTATATTTTATGTTTGTATTTTTTTGACAAAATTAAAAAATTATTTGAATATAGTTTTTTATAAATTCAAACTATAATTTAGTTGCTGATAAAATGTTGAAAAATGATGTTCCACTCGATGTGAAGCTTTATATAGTAATTTATTTTTTTGCTTCAATTTTTTGTGTATATTTATAATTTGAAACTTTAGGCCATGGATATTTTGATTTGCAATTTTAATAAATATATATTTTTAAAAAAATATTTAAATGTGTGTGTATAAAAACACGACTATTTCCACTCAACGTCAACTTTTATATTGAATATTTATCTAAAATAGAAAACAAATTATACTATCTTAATCTAGATTCTTTTATCTAGGGCATCATATTTTTTTTATTTTTTTTAATCAATTTTAATATTTTTCTTGACATGATAATCAACCTAATATTTTTGTGCTGATAACCTACTTTTAGTAAAAAATAAAAATAAAATATAAATAATAATTGAAGTATTAAAATAAATATATATTTGAAAACTACACTTATGGATCTACAAAAAGGGTATTTTTACATTTTTTTAAAATATGTTATTTATATGAATAGGATTTGTTGAAATTTTAATTTTTTCAAATATTTTATTTTTTTAGTAAATTGGCCTCAAAGTTGTGCTACATATGCATTTAGCCAACAATTTAAGTTGGAAAAGTTGTGGAAATATTTAACTTATCTAGAATGAATCTTAATAGATCATATGTTTGACCAAAATTGATTTTTAGTTATAAATACTAAAGTTCACTGGTGCTAATAAGTTAGCCAAAAGTGTGACACGGCTTTGTACTTTTACCTCCCTCTACAATAACCTCTCTCAATTTTTGTTATCTCGGAGGTATTTTTCTATGGCGGCGAGATTTTGCTTGGGGAAAAAGTTGTCAAATGCAAGTAGTGCAAAGTTGTAAAGTTGTGCAACTTTCATTCTACAACTCATGTGACCAAACTATCTATTCCAACAAATCTGAGTGGGTACGTTTATGGTAGACATGGTACTCTTTCACACCTAAGCACTCTGAACCACTCTGAGGTATGTTCAATCGGTTGAATCCCTTAAGAGTCTGAAGTGAAAAATGGCTGCAAACTTCAGCATGACGTTACTCAGACACCGTAATGCTTAAAAATTTCTCATCTAATCCTATGGGATCATGTTGTGCCCCTCTACAATAACCTCTCTCAATTTTTGCTATCTCGAAGGCGTTTTCCTATGGCAATGAGATTTTGCTTAGGGAAAAGTTGTCAAATGCAAGTAATGCAAAGTTGAAAAGTGGTGCAACTTTCATTTTACAACTTATGTGACCAAACTAATTGTTCCAATGCATTCGAGTGGATATTTTTATGCTATACATGGTCCTCTTTTACACCCATTCGTATTCAATTGCTCTATAAGGTATGTTCAACCGGTTGAATCCCTTAAGAGTCTAATGTGCAAAATGACTACAAACTTCAGCATGACGTTACTCGAACACCGTGACACTTAGAAATTTCTAATCTAATTCCATGAGATTGTTTTGTGTCCCTCTACAATAGCCTCTCTTGGTTTTTGCTATCTCATAGGCATTTTTGTGTGGCAGTAAGATTTCGCTTGGGGAAAAAGTTGTCAAATGTAAGTAGTGCAAAGTTGCAAAGTGGTACAACTTTCGTTCTGCAACTCATGTGACTAAACTAACTATTTCAACATGTCCAAGTGGCACATTTATGCTAGACATGGTCCTCTTTTGCACCCACATACGCTAAATCGCTCTGAGCTACGTTCAACCGGCTGAATCCCTTAAGAGTATGAAGTGCAAAATGGCTGCAAAATTCAGCATGACGTTACTCAAACACCATGATGCTTAGAAACTTATCTTCTGATCCTATGGAATCATGTTGTGCCTCTCTACAATAACCTCTCTCATTTTTTTCTATCTCAGAGGTGTTTTCTTGTAGCGGCAAGATTTTGCTTGGGGAAATAATTGTCAAATGCTAGTAAAAAATTGCAAAGTGGTGCAACTTTTGTTCTGCAACTCATGTGACCAAACTAACTATTCCAATGTGTTCGAGTGGGTATGTGTATGCTAGGCATGGTCATCTTTTTCACCCAAACACACTGAATCACTCTGAGCTACATTCAACTAGTTGAATCCCTTAAGAGTTCGAAGTGAAAAATGGCTCCAAACTTCAACATGTTGTTTCTCAGACACTGTGACGCTTAGAAACTTCTCGTCTGGGCCTATGGAATCATGTTTTTCCCCTCTACAATAAGCATGTCTAATTCAAGAGCAAGTCCTCCCAATCTTGGCAGGGCACAAGCAAAGTCCTCCATGCCCATGGTCAAGGAAAATGTCCAAGATGATGCAAAGTCAGCTTGGGAAAGAAAAGCTATGTCCAAACTGTTGTCAAGTATTCCCTTGGCTTAAATAATGCTTGTCCAAGACAAAGGTAAATTCCACCCAACTCAAAGCATACATGGAAAAGACAACATAAAGTCGGCCCAACTCAAAGCATACATGGCAAAGACAACTTAAAGTTTTCCCCAAGCTGAAAATAGGAGATGGCAAACATATCTTGAAGTCTGCCTTAGGCCAAGATCAAAGGGGACATCCAACACATTGAGATGGTTCCTCGTCATCTTCCAACCAATCAAGTTGTTCCAAACTAGCATGTCTAGGTTCAATGAACCTGACACTTCATAATGCAACAACTTTTTATTGTTGGTTTATATTTAGCAGAAGGACAAGTGTCCCCAAATGTAATTTTCTCATTGGTTGAGAGGTAGTTAGTTGTGACAAACCCTAATTAGGGTTTTATTTTGTAATCTCAGTCATTGATTTAAAATCAATCTTGGCCATTGAATTATATTCAAGGAGCCTATAAATTGAGCTCACCCCTCATTTGTAAAACATGGGAGCATCCATCGCATACTACCAATTCACTACCTTTTCTATGCTTTCGCTTACTATTATGCTTTGATAGATTTTTTCCAAGCATCCATTGCTTGTCTAAAAGCACTTGTTGTAGGCTCTTAGCCATAGTAGCAAGATAGTGAACTATTTGATAAAATGCTTTGGTAGACATGTATGAAAAATGTGGTAGCATAGACAAGGTAGTAAACTATTTGAAAAAATGCCTCAAAGAAATGTGGTCTCATGGTGATGGAATGCCATGACAATCCAGGGAATTTTCTTGTCATGGAATTCCAACACCATGAGACCACATTTCTTTGAGGCATTTTTTCAAATAGTTCACTACCTTTTCTATGCTATTGCTTACTATTACACTTTGATGGATTTTTTCCAAGCATCCATATAGCTTGTTCGAAAGCACCTATTTTATACTTTTAGCCATAGTAGCAAGGCAATGAATTGATTGATAAAATGCTTTGGTATACATGTATGAAAAATGTGGTAGCATAGACAAGGAAATGAACTATTTGAAAAAAAATCCTCAAAGAAATGTGTTCTCTTGGTGATGGAATGCCATGACAAGCACATTGAGACCACATTTCTTTGAGGCATTTTTTTTAACAGGTCATTGCCTTGCTGGTGCAGGAGCACCAAGCCACCTAATATGGTACTGAATTGTAATGGATGGAATTGTGGTTAAGATAGGAGAGTTTGAGTTTTTTTTTGTTTCAATAAGGTCTACTTAGACCATTCTCATGTTTCCAAAATGATTTGGAGTTTTCATTTGATAATTTGGCCATAACTTGTAATCATGTTAAAATTTTTCAAGATGGTCAAATGTTGTCAAGGTAAGTAGAATAGGAAGTCATTTAAGAGGGTCTAGGGGATTACGAAATAATAAGTCAGAAGGAGGAAAATGTCAAATTTGTAAGTTGCATAAATGCAACAAATTTGAAAACCAACAGCTACCTCCTTTGAAAAGTTGTTGCTTGGTAGTTATAAACATTGGGAGAAGTTGGATTTGAATGTAATCATTATAAAATCCTCAAAAATGGCTCATGCAGGGTTGTTGAGGGTAGTTTGAAGATTGTACGTTTTTTGTTTTCATGAAATACAATGTTCTCAGCAACTTTTTCCTTTTTTTTTAACTTTGAAGGCTTGGTACAGACCCGTACAGGCTACCTTTTCTTGAAAACTTATTAGATGTTGTAGGTACATGTGTTGGCTCTCTAATGCTTCATATTTGAGGTCTTAATCATGCAAATTGAGGGAGAAATCTTTATTTTTCTAGGACTTCTCATTTACCATGTTTTGGGGGTTTTGAAAGGGAACAAAATGGGTTTCTAAGCCTTCCACCCACTATATAGTCTTGTAACTCGGTGGATAGGCTTAGATAGGTGAAATAAGCATGTATGCATCTTTTTTTGTGTAGGGAAGGCGTATTTCTTCATTTGGGTGAGTCCCAAAGGTTGTTTCCATTGGAAAATGCATGAATTTAATGAGTACAGACCTAAATCTAATGATGGGGTGTTAGGACAAGTTATCTTATAAACTTCTAAGCTAGTGGATGTGAATTCAAGGGTGTTTGACTAGGTGTCAAGTTTGGGAAGGACCTGGAAGAGTATTTTTCAATAAACCCTCATCAAAAGTGCACAAAACAAGGGTTTTGGGGTTTGGTGTGGAGGTGGTCATACAAATGAAATCTAATGGAGTATTTTGGGGTTTGATAACCTGCCAATTTATTTCCTAAAGTCTTAGAGTGTTTGCACAAGTTTAAGAGGGGGGTCCTTTGTAAAATTGAACTATTTGGAAGCCTAAAACGGTGAGAAAGTTAGTTTTCTCAAATTTGTTCCAAAGGAGTCATATGGGGGGCTAAGATATGTTTTGTAACTCTATAATGGGTGTCTAAATCATCCTTTTTTTTTCAAGTGATTTGGGAAGTTGAGTTAAGTGCCTAAAAACGGGTTTGCACTGCTACTAGGTTTGCAAGGGTGAAAGTGGGAAATCCTACCTCTGATTGATTTCAAACTTTGGGAGTTGTTTGGATTGGTCCAATAGATCCTTTTAATCTTGTTAGATTCCTCTTGAAGGTAAGTTGACACTTTGAGTGGGCTTGGGTCTCCTATCTCTACATCACTTCGCTATGCTATTGCTTCTTATTATGCTTTAATAGATTTTTTCCAAGCATCCATAGCTTGTTTGCAAGCACCTATTTTAGGCTTTTAGCGATAGTAGCAAGGTAGTGAATTGTTTGATAAAATGCTTTGGTAAACATGTACGAAAAATGTGGTAGCATAGATAAGGCAATGAATTGTTTGAAAAATTCCTCAAAGAAACGTGGTCTCATGGTGATGGAATGGCATGAAAATCCATAGCAATTTTCATGTCATGGCATTCCATCACCATGAGACCATATTTCTTTCAGGATTTTTTTTCAAGCAGTTCATTGCCTTGTCTATAGTATTGCTTACTATTATGCTTTTGATAGATTTTTTTCAAGCATCCATAGCTTGTTCGAAAGCACTTTTTTATGGTTTTAGCCATAGCAACAAGGAAATGAATTGTTTGACAAAATACTTTGGTAGACATGTATGAAAAATGTGGTAACATAGACAAGGCAGTGACCTATTTGATAAAATACATCAAAGAAATTTGGCCTCATAGAATTCCATGATAAGAAAATGCAATTGGCAGCTGCTCCTACTTATTAGTTATGCAATGTGAAGTAATTGCATAACTACTTAGGTTGACTTTGTAAAAACTATATTGTAATTTAAATTTTTTCATCTACCAACATCTAGTTATTAGTTATGTAGTTTGAAGTAATGCTTTGACTTTGAAAGATGTGCAATAAAATGTAATCAATGATATGAATATAAACTACAAAAAATTATTTTTCACAATTCATTAGTTAAAATATTTATTTTATTTTCTCTCTATATCTCTATATGCTATGGAAATACCTTTCAATTTTAAAATAAATAGATTTTATCTCTTGTTCTACAATTTTTTACATTTTTTTTTAATATGATTTTTTCCCGAATTTTAAAAAAACTCTTATACTTTTGGTTTTTCAATTTTTTTCCCCAAAATATTTTTGTTGCTATGCATTGGAAGCATGAAGCATACAGGTGAATACACGCACTATACGTGAAGTATACATGTAAATAACTGAAGCATACATGTGAATAAGTGAGGCACAAGTAATTGAAGCATTCGAAAGGATACAAACCACCAAGAATGGAGCTTATTTACACAATATGCTTTAGATGGAGCTTATTGAGCAATCGACAGTAATTAATTAAGCATTAGATGTAAAAAAAATCCATGCAGGTAGAACTTTGAAGCATATGATTTACACAATACACATGATAACATCATTCAAGAATGGCAGTAGCAAAATAAAAAAAAATTAATCAAAAAGCCGTAAGGTATACAATGATATATATTGATAAAAGTATATACAATATATCCAAAAAAGCCATGCAGGATTAATACAAAGGAGCCATATTATGAACATAAAATGTCATGTATATATCAATAGTACAAAACATATGTTCCAAAATGCCACATAGGCATACAACAAACGACCCTAATACAGTCATTTCCCTCTAGGAAAAGGAAATAGATCCCATGTTGCCTTCAAAATTTGGCTAGATGGAGTGACTATTGGTTCTCTGGTCTTTCAAACACACTCACTAGTCCTCCTCTCTTCACTCTGGACCTTCAACTAATACAATAAAATGTAAAGATGTTAATACACAAAAATTGAATTGTGGAATGACATATAACAAAATATAATCACTTACCGCATACAGATAGTCATCAGTCACATTTACATCATTACCACGCCCAAAATATGGAGTGACAACCACCTGTAGCAATCATCAAGATAGAAATTAAGCTACACAGAAGTATTGTGAAAATTTTCTATAATAGACCATAAAAGAGAAAATATAATGTCAAATCGACTAATATATTGCATGCCTCTCTCAATGGATCATAATTGGCTATTGTTGCAACAACTCCATGCTCCATCATGCCACCAACATCACATGGGGTTGTCTAATGTCAACATCTGCAAATGGTAAATGAAAGAGTAAATGGTAGGGTGAACTATTAAATGTTAATGGGATGGGATTAGGAAGGAATAAAGGAACAAAAGCAAATTAGGAGAAGATAATGTGACACGATCAAGGAATACAAATGCAATGTTTGTGTTTCTCATCAATTTTTAGATTTGTATATGCAAAATTATGAAAAATAGCTAACATTGTTTTACAACACCATTATTGAATAAAGGCTACCTGAGTGTAAGTTGTTTGAGGAAATGAATCATGAGGTGTGGAGGTCGAAGGTCCACTAGGAAACTGTTTGAAATCCAAAGCATGTTATGAGACAAACATTCAAATATAACATTCAATTGTTCAAATGCAATAATAATATCTTTAATACTAGTTGCATACTTGTGGACTCAACATCAAGAATGAATAAGGGTATGTAGGAATGGGGCATGTCTCATGAACACTCCGACCCTGAAATTTCATCATATCAAAATTCTACTAATATACTTATTCTTAAATTTCAAAATATAATTCAATAAACAACATTAAATGAGCTTTTTGAATTTTACCTAAGTGTCAATGCCAAATGTATCATTCATCAAATCAACTATGAAAGCTATTGCCTCTACAACTGATGTAGGTTGTGTAGCTACATCCCAAGCACTTTGATAATTGTATGTGCAAACTACACTACAAGCGCCACAATGGTGGGGTGGAGCTGAGGTCCTACATGTCTCCACACTAGGCTCTACTAGAGGCCTCGCACACTGTAAAATGGTCTAGGTGAGTGAACCAATCAACTCCAGTGTGTCCACCTCTACACTATCCTTAACAATGGAAGGAATGGTGACATGCTCCACCATGGGTCTAGCCAAGGGTCTCAGCGCCAACTATGGATTACGTTGTGCAGTAGGTCTATCATGTGTGGAGCCCCCACCTCTACCGTGAAAGTCTAAGATGTCAAAATAATTCGGCATCTTATTGAGGATAAACTCATAATAGAGTTTCCTCAAAAATTATTGTGGTACCTCATGGTTATTACATGGAGGTTGGTCAAATACCATCCACCACCACTCCCAAAATTTATTTTTAATTAACTCATGGTGGCACCAATGGATGGGGAACCTCTTGCATGTATGAGACAAAGGTGTGTTGGTTTTTGGGTCTATAAGTAGGGCACACAAGTTGGCTTTGCTAATTTTTTGTTTTTTAACATCTGCATATGACAAACCTCTAGCATAATATTGTTTCATCTCATGCCTCTTATGGGACCAAAAATTTATTTTCTCGCTCATTTCTCCTACATGAGATACAATTGACTTCAATGATTCAACAATCCCTCTCCTATAAGGGTGGGTTTTGGCATGCTCGGTTAATCTTCCAATTAATTGTTCAATGTCTCTTTTATTGTTTTCAATTTGATTTAGAATATTTTCTTGTGTTCCTTGAGGATTCCTATGAATTGATGGAGGGGTTGTTGGAACTGTAAAAATCTGGTGTTTTTACATATGTTTTTATTCATCAATTTCCAGATTTGGTCCTACCATGTGCATTTCTCACCTAATTTTCCATATTGTCCCATTGTAACGATTGTGTTGTGCATTTTTCATGTTTGGGTCTATATCGGCATAGGTTTCCCATTGTCTCCCCGACCCATTGTGCTTTTTCTGCTTGCAATAAGTCTATGTTGCCTATTGGCAAGACTTATTATTTGTCACAGCGAATGGATTTTCCTGTAGGTGGTTTTTGGCATGACATATCCTGTGTTTCGACGACAAATAAGTTACATATTGGCATAGGTTTCATATTCAGGTGGAGGTCATGGCGAGATATAAATGTCTTGTCGAGTGGCGTATGCTCGGGTTCTATCAGCGAAGGTTTGGGGCATCGATATATATCATAGCGAATCTGTTGAGTCTTGCCCACAGTTTCTTGTGTTGTGCTTTTGGTAGAACGGGGTCAACTCGCTATAGAGTCTCACCGATGTTGTGTGGTCACATCGAGACTAAAAGAATCAGAAGAATATCCTCTGACCTCGGTGTAACAAGCGAGGTGCTATGGCAACCTATGGGTGGTGGCGGCCATTCGATGTAGCTTGGAGAAATCTGTGTAACCTCTCCCCGACACCTATGTGTTATAGCGAAGCAGAGTGAGAAAAAATGAGTACTATATGACTTTGATATGACTAACAGGTTGTTATAGCGACATGTAGGGGGTAAAGTGAATTTTGATAGGACATTTTGTTATCTCTTTGACTTCTCACCGACAGCACGGGGCTATAGCGAAATGAAAAAGAACAAAAGGATGCCTCTTGTCTTCGGAATAACATTTGGGTGGTCACAATGACTTGAGGCTATATGAGGATCTTCGAATTGACATAGTGATCTCGGTATATGGTCTCCCTGAGAGCGATAGGCTATGGCGACACTTCTTGTTTTCAGCGTGGCATTAGCTTGGTCACAGCGACACAAAATTAGGGGGAGCCTTCGGTGGAGCATTGTGTAGTCTTTGTGATATCTCCTCAACCCAGATTGTCACGGCGAAATCATAACATGCGAACACAGTGAACACGGGATGATAAAGTTTGAATTGCCTTCGGCAGGATGATATGTTGAGTCTGGCCGACTGTTCTAATGGTAAAAACAAAATTTCAAAATCTTGTGGCCAACATGTTGAATGCTTGGAGACCGTTGCTAGCTGACTTGAATTGAGCCCGAATCTTGTGGAGGGCTGACATAATATTATATTTTGATATTTTTCTCATGCTGGTGTATAAATAAGCATGTTGTAGTTGTTAATTGTGACCAAAAATTAGATTTTCAATATACTGCAAGTAGATACAGTAGAATAAAATTATCAGACCAGAGGCTATTATTGCATGATTTTCACAAGGGAGGTATTTATGAGATTCAGTTGATGTTTTTGTATTTCTTTGGTGTCAATTATCTATTGAATTCAATGAAAAATACTACTAAGTTGTCTCCATAATTGATTTTTCTGGTTGTTTAAATTGACATAACAAGTTTATGTTCGATTTATCGATACACATTTGTTGTATTTGTGTGATTAATCAACTGGTTCTTTCAAGCAAAGATTAAATCCTTTTATTGATCACAGTAATCAGAGAAATTCATTTTGGATTATTGAAGTAGAACTTAGTAGTCATAGTCACATTGTTGCATGTTTATACAAGTTGTAAACAAAACATATGCCAAATAATTTGTGTCTTCTCCAGAAAGTGTTGCTTATCTTGATCTCATTTGACTCTACATACCCAACAAGGAACTAGTCTCTGCACTTTATCATTTTGAATTCATTCAGCTTCTTTAAATCTTTAAATTGAGCATTTAGGATTTAGATCAGAATATTATCACCGTGTTCAAATTGGATTTCATTTGTTCACCTCAAATTGCCATTGTGGACAAATTACTTTTAAAAGATAATTACACGTCAAGACTGCATTATTTAGAGAAGTACACCCACCCAAGTCTTGTAGCACCTAAAGCGTAGAAGGTTGAATTCTTTCAATCTTGTCTGTTACCCTAAAGAGTATTAAGAGATTGGCAGCCTCTTGAGGTATCTTTCTGCATTTTTGAGAGCTAACAAATTGGCAACTCTGCTGGGGAACAATCATAATCAAGGCCTTAATCATAGAGTCAGAAATCTTGAATAGACTCCACTAGGAACAAGAAATATTGAAAAATTTTCTCATTTTTGATTAAAGTGAGTGGCAACTCTGAAAGAAATTTTTGCAGTTATTCATCATGAATGGAAGACGGTCTCAGTACAGGGAAGGTCATTCTAGAGCTCCTGCTGATAAAATTAAGTGGACCCACAAGGATGACAATGTCTAGACAAAGGAAAAGGGAAATGTGAGGACATGCATCTGACAGGCAAAGATAATGCATCAGAAGTCCATTGTGAAACGTATGATCGCTATGATACTTGGAGGGATAATTCAAGTGTAGAACTGTGTACCCCTGAGTAGCAAATAAATCCATTTTATAATCCTCAGAAACAGGCTGAGTTTGAGGCCAAACTTGAGCCTGAAAGACTCAGAATTCAACATGAATATGATCAAAGGATACAGGGTAATCGTGAAATTCCTAAAGGGAACCATGAGCTCTCAATTTCTGATGAAGTAAAAGCACAGTTGGAACTACAAGAGAAAAAGATAAAGGAGCTAGAAGCTAAATTACAGAAAGCTCAAATTTTTTATCAGACGGTTGGTGGCCCAAAGTATGTTCCACCTCACAAGCAGGGTGACCATAGTGCAGGGCCCTCCAATCAACAAAATGCTCCTCACAATCAAATAGGGAATCACCACAAGCAACTAAATCATCCACATCACATTCCTGCATAGCATACAGGTATGTATCCACCTCCTGGTCAGCATTATATCCCACCTCATAATGCACAATATAATAATCACATACCTCAGTATCAGCATCAGCCTATGCCTCCCCCTCACCAGCATGCAACCATGATCAGACAGTTTGATTTAGCTAGTTTTTAGTTGTATCTATACCCTATGGATGGTAGTTGGAGGAACATGGTGCCCAAATTTACAGGGAGTAATGCAATCACAACTGAAGAACATTTAAGGATTTTTAATGTTTTCTTTCAGGACATAGATATGCCTTATGAATATTTACACATGAAGTTGTTCATGATGTCACTTCTCAAAGATTCCAGGGATTGGTTCAATAGCCTACCAGCATTCTCAATTAATTCTCTTCAAGCATTTCAAGAAAAACTCTTAGAACAATATGGGAATCAAAATGCTCCAGATGTAGCTCTTCATGAATTAATGAGAATTCAGAAAAATCATAATGATTCAATTTATGATTTCAACAGAAAATTCAACAAGTTGCATACTAAAGTACCTCCTAGATCAAGGTTGCCAGACTCTGTTGCACTGAGTATCTATTTAAATGCATTTGATCCTAAGATAGGGTATGAATTGAGATGTAGATCCCCGAGAGATCTAGCTGAAGAATAGAAGATCGCTTTGACAATTGAAAACAACAAGAAGGTTGCTAGTATAATTAATAAAAGAGACAACCTGAGGCCTCCTTAGCAAAGCAATAATTATCAATACAGACAAGAGAATACCTACAGAAATGAAAACAGAAATGAAAGGCCAAGGTTGCATGATATGCCTTACAATACAGACTAGAAAGATGGGAAACCTTTATCAGCCAGGTCAAGAGGCAAAAAGACTCCTGATCCATTGAGCAAGAAGGGAACTTACATGGTGAGTAATAATTATTTTTGTGAAGTTTGTAATCAGCCACATTCTCTAGACTATTGTGTTGTAGCTCAAAGGATGCAAGAGGAAGGAATGCTGAGGGAAAATAATGGAGAAGATCACACTGTATATTTCACTTCAAATGTTTTTCACCATGCTGAGGAAAGAAACTCATCTTCAGAGGATGAAGGCTATGAATATGATGTCTCCAATTAGAAGTATAATGTTCATATGGATGAACAATAGATTTTTTATGATTCTGATGAAGATTACATAGAGCCACATCCTGTTGTAGCGCCTACTCAATGCAATGTGAGGAGACTTATTGAGGATGAAATAGAAAGGATCACTATTGCTGCAGTTGAGAAATCCAAAAGTCAATACTGGTTGAGAAACAGAAAAGTAAATGAGCAAGATGGGGTTCCTGGGGGAATTTTTATAAAAGATCAAAAGGCAACACAGGAAAATGTAAAGAAGCCAAAAAACAAGCAGCATGATAAAATTGAACAGAAACCAAGCCAAAAGGAGGAAGTAAAGGAATTAAATAAAGAAATATAGATGCCTGACCAGTCCAGTAAAAAAGAAAAAGAAGAAAACAAAAGAGAATCGCCAAAATTAAAGAAGACTGTCAAGGTAGAGAGGAGTTCCTCTTTTGATTTCACTCAGGCATTGTCCCAAGTAAAAATGTATGTTCCACTACTTGAGATGATGAAAATTAAAGAGTATATGGATACTGTTGTTCAATTGATAACGAATGGAGAACATGTGAATGCTGAAAATAAAATAACTGTTAAAGCAGTCAATAGGCAGGAGAAGATAAATAATTTTGAAGTCTGCTTGAGTGATATATTATCAACTCCTCCTCAAGTTGATCCCTTTTTTACTACATTGCTTGTTAATAACAAATTTTTAAGGAACTGCATGATAGATTCTGGTGCTGCTATAAACATCATGCCTGTTGGAGTCATGAAACAACTTGGTATGTGGGTTGATACCACCGGAAGCAAGTGTTATGCAATGGATAATAGACCTGTTCCTGTGGTTGGTATTATGAAATATGTTGAAGTCAAATTGGCTACTTATCCACAAGTGGCTTATAATATAGATATAATGGTTATTGATACTCCTCAATTTGGGATGCTTTTGATTTATCTTATGCTACAATACCAGTGAATGGCCAAGAAGTCAAATTGTATAGGGAGCCAAGAATGATCTAGCTTGTTGAATGTGTACCACAGGATCAAATTAATTGTTTTTGTGATGTTGATCTGGGGAGTTTTAAAATTGAACCAGCTCAGCCAGAATTAATTAATAGTGATCTAATTGAAAAACATGTTGCACAAAATTGCAATGGTGTATGGAAGATGTACTTTGATGGAGCCTGCAGTCAAGAAGGTAATGGAGCTAGGATTGTATTTGTTTCACCTAGAGGTATTACTTTTAAATATTCTTTTTTGTTAGCATTTGAATGTACAAACAATGTGGCAGAGTATGAAGCTTTATTAATAGGCTTAAACATAGCTGTGAAACACAAGATTAAGTTGTTGGTTGTTTTGGGCGATTCTGAGTTGGTTGTTTCACAAATTAAATCAAAATATGTAGCAAAACACAAAAGATTAAAACAGTATAGGAATGTCATATGGGATACCATTGAATTATTTGATGCATTTTCAATTGAGTGGATTGACAGATCAAAGAACATAATGGCTGATTTTTTAGCAAATGTGGCATTGAAAAGAGATGATATCACATTGGTTGGGGTATCACAGATTGAGTTCAAGACAAGGCCTACTGTTCCTGATAACATTTATAGTTGGCAGGTCTTCAATGATGATACTAACCTTTTGAAATTCCTCAATTGTATAGATCAATATGAAGCCCAGGAGATTGATTTCAATGCCTTTGTTGAGAAAGTAGATGGGAAACAAATTGTGTTTGGCAAGGATATCTTACAACTCAAAACAAACAAGCTTCCTAAAGGGTTAGTGGCACTAGAAAGGGTGTATGACAGAAGTGATCGGTCCCTTATGAAGCAAACACTAGTCAAAAAGGAAGATGTTGAAGAGATTAACTTGGGGACTGAAATAGCACCAAGAAAGGTATACATTGGAAAGAAGATCAACCTTACAATTAGAAGAATGTTGATTGAGTTATTAAGAAAATATAAACATATTTTTGCTTGGTCTTATGAGGATTTGAAAGCATACAGGGAAGATTTATTTCAGCATGAAATACCATTGAAGCCAGATGCCAAGCCTTTTAGACAGAAGCAAAGACCTATAAATCCAACATTGGAGCCTAAAATGCAAGAAGAACTGACAAAGCTCAGAGATGGAGGAATTATCAAACCAATTAGACATTCAACGTGTGTTTCAAATCTGGTTCCTGTGAGAAAGAAGAATGGTGATATTAGATTATGTGTGGACTTTAGAAATCTGAACATGGCATCTCTCAAGGATAATTATCCTCTACCCAACATGGAAGCAATACTGCATAAGGTGACAAGCTGTGAGTTGTTGTCCATGATGGATGGGTTTTCTGGATACAATCAGGTTAAAGTCAAGGAATCTGAGCAATACAAAACAGCATTCACAACTCCCTGGGAACATATGTATACATAAGAATGCCATTTGTTCTCACCAATGCTGGAGCAACTTTCCAAAGAGCCATGGATGTAGCATTTGCTGATTTGATTAATATCATCATGGTGGTGTACCAGGATGACTTGACTGCTTATTCAAAGAAGGCTGAAGATCATGTGCAGCATCTTGAAAAGGTATTTATTAAAGCTCTTGAATACGGTATTAGTTTAAATCCAAAGAAGTGTCATTTTGTAGTCACAGAGGGTAAGCTCTTGGGGCATATTGTTTCAAAGGAGGGAATTACAATAGATCCTGAAAGAGTTGAAGCTATTGATAAAATTCCTATTCCCAAAACTTTCAAGGCTATACAGTCATTCTTTGGACAAATTAATTTTTTTAGAAGATTTGTTTCTAGTTTTACTGAAATCATCAAGCCCATATCTAATATGTTGAAGAAAGGAAAAAAATTCAATTGGAATGCTGAAGCTTTGGATACTTTTATGTCTATCAAAAGGGCTATCAAAGAGGCTCCTGTTCTTAAGTCTCTATATTTTAGGGTGTGCAAGAAGTTGAGTCCATTTTTTGGCCAAAAAGTGGAAGTGTTTTCCCTGATTTTCAGTATTTGACACATTTGACCTTAAAATTTGAAGCACTTAGAGATGAAATCTTTAAAAAAGTCAGTAATCATAAAATGTAGTGCTTGGAGTCTAGTTTCCAAATATGTAATTTATTTCAATACCCAGATTGTACAAATTGAGTTTCAATAGGCATTTCAAAAAATCACTGTTTAAAAGTCATTTTTTTTACCATACCATGCACGTGTACGACATTCATATTTTGACTTAAATTATTGTATTTTTCTAAATGCTTTTGGGAAAAGTTTTATGACTCACTGAACCTTGCTCTTGATATTTTTTTGTAATTTTTTATTGAATTTTTTTTTTTAGTTAATTTTTTATTAGGCTAATTTGTCATTTTGAAAAATCGTCATGTACGACATGCATAAGATGACCTAAACTTATCATTTTTTGATTTTTTTTTTTCAAATTGAAAAGAATTGTCTGAAGTTTTCTCTCGTGCAATCCGTTTGTAAAAATGTTATGTTGATCAAAAGTTATTAAAATAGTAAAAAACTCTGATATTTAAAGTTTATGGACCAATTTTATTAGATATTAATTGAAAAATAGAAAAAATAATTCAATTGCAAAAAAAATTACATATTTAGAATCTGCATTGTTTGATCTAAAATGGGTTTTAATTTAGTCAGAAAATTTTTGAAAAAAGGTCATCAGCCATATGTCCAAAGTCGATATTTTTCTTTGACATTGTTAGTGCCTTCAATTTGCAGGTCAAACCAGGTTGAAGGCTTAGGTTCGGACTTCCAAAGATTTTCCCGAACCGAAAACCTTGGCAAAAACCGCCCACGATGCAAAACAAAATTCAAATTTAAAAAATGGGATCCGTGCTATAATCGGGATCCCGAACCTTTTCGACGTTGTGGAGATAGCGGGATCCGTTGGCTTTACAACGGCTCCCGCCTCGAATCTAGTGAATGGGATTCCGATTATAAAGCCACGATCCGTTTATTATAAACGGGATCCCGTTTGTATCGGGATCCGTTTAATATAAATGGGATCCCATTTATATTATTTAAAAATACTGTGCACAATTACTGTCAACTTCTGCAACTTTGTAACTTCACATGTACGGCCGAGAGCACTAAAAATCAATTATTTTTCATAAGTTATTGTATTTACAGGTAGTCAATTTGATTTTTTGTTGATTTTATCAAAGGGAGCATCATCTACACCATTTTTGAAGTGAAATTTGCAATATGGATTGAATTTTTTCAAAGGAAGCATAAAAGAAAACAATTTTTAAATTAGGAATTGTGGTAGTTTTCTATTTTGTTTTGAGACACAATAAGAATAATTTTTTAAAGTAGCTAGGTATTCAACTTCCAATTTGGATTCAATATTTTTGAAGTATTTCACTAATAACATTCATTTTGTGGTTGACAATTTATAATTATGGGAGATAAATTTACGTAATAAGAGAAGAAAGACATTGACTCCTCAAGAAGTTGAAGCAAATAGAGAAAAAGAGAGACAAAGACAAAGAGAAAGAGAAAGAAGAATGAGAATAAAATCAATGAGCGATGGTGGAGCAACCAATTCAACAACTATTGAAGATGAAAACATTGAAGATACCATAGTTGTAGATGAAGCTAATTTGCAAGGAGTCAATTTGGAGAAGAATATGATTATACAAACAAGTCCTACTATGTCTTCAAATCCCTCTTTGAATGCTATGGAGAATGTTTCAATATACACAAATCCAGGTACGTTTTCAAATCCACATATTAGTGAAATGGTAAATTTGTTTGTAGAAGATTTACAAGATGCTGGATATAATGATGTTGACATTTGACTATATTCAAAGAGATGAAACTTTTATAGAATTTTTTGAAAACAAAAAAGAAAAATCTTTTATTGCAAATGAAAATCAAAATGACCATTTTCTTCAAAATGAAAACAAAACCTATATTTTTGATGAAAATGAAAATGAAAATGAAAACCGTTTTGTTGATGAAAATGAAAATGAGAACCGTTTTGTTAATGAAAATGAAGATGAAAATGAAAATGGCTTAGTTTTGTTGATGAAAATGAAAATGAAAATGAAAAGCATTTTGTTGATATGAAAATGAAGATGAAAATCTAGAATGTGATGTTGAATTTAATGAAAATACTTTTAAAATTGGAAGTGGTGTTTTTAGATAATCTTCTGATCAAATTTCTTGGAGGCAAAATAAGAACACATGCGAGATAGAATATACACGAATTATTTTATAAGTAAAAAATTGCATTTCAATGTCAACTAATGATACAATTGAAGTAGAGAATGAAAAAAATGAGGAAAGTAATGAAAAGGTTAGGCTTTTATGTTAAACCAAAAAGAAAAGATCAATCATTAAAACATGCTATGTCTATTTTTGCTAGTGCCATTCAATCTATTGGAAAAAATAGTCGATCTAAAGATAAAAACACAGCAAGAAGAGCTATAACTACTACTATAGTTCATAAAACAACTTTGAATAAAAGAATGGTAAGAAATATTAGTGAAGTTTAAAAAATGCATCCTAAAACATTACTAAGAGCAGCAAAAGAGAGAGAAAGTATAGAAATGATCCTATCAATCAATGTTGGGTTTAGATTGGACAATGGCTTCTAGAAGTCGATATAAAATTGAGTGTTGAAATTAAATCTTTGATCAAAAATTTTTGGCATGATAATACTAGAGTTTAATCTAATGCTAGAGATGTTTTAAAATTAAGGGTGGGGTCCAAAGTCCATGATCCTCACCCAAAACACCTATTAGATACAACACAAACTGAATTTTATAAAAAAAATTGTGGTGATTTAGTGTTACCTGGTAATATTAAAATCAGTCAAAGGTCTTTTAAAAAATGTAAACCATGGTATGTAAAAATTAATAAGCAAGCGAATTATCTTGTTATTTGTAAAATACATGTTCAATTTAAGTTATTTTATGATTTTTTCAATATATACATTGTACCTTGCATTCTAACATGATTATCTGAGGATTGTGGTATTGATATACGAATCAATAAGAGTTTATTTGAGGTTTGTTTTGTAAGAAAAATCTAATGATAGATTATTTTATTTAAGTTCTTGTATTTACGGACGAGAATGCATTAACTGCAGAAATCTTTCATTTTTAAGAAATTGTTTGCATGAAAGTGTTGATCATGATTTTGGACAACAATTAGTAGGCGTCAAAAGATTTAGGAATGTTCACTATTCTTTAAAAGATGGAAAAATAGGAAAGTGTTGTGATTTAGTTACAGAAAAAGTTAGTGTGCATGCATTTATGAGTGAATTTAATAATAAAATTGTACCAAAATATGTTATGCACTCTAAACATGCTCGATGGCTTGATGGCCAATTTCGCGCATGTAGAAACACATTTCCAATTGGTACTATACTTTCAATGGTTGATTTTGCAGAGAATTATACTCTCGCTCCGCAAGAGGAAATTCAATCTCAATATTATAATTCTGTGCAAGTAGCTATGTTTGTCCATATTGTTTTATAGACATCTGGATAATGCTTGAGGATGATAGAAAAGTTTTGAGGGAATTATCATTTTTATTTGAGTGACAATCGGTTACATTCATGAGTTTGTTCAATATTGTTTTAGTATATTTTATAGGAAATTTAAAGAGGAATCCATATGAAAAGAACACCTCATATGAATTAGGATAATTGTCTGGTGAGTTCAAAAATGCTAGAATGTTCTATTATTATTGGTTAGAAGTAGGGTTCACAAAGGAACTTAATGTCCAACATATATGGAGTTTTGAAGAAATTTGGGCGTAGTAAGAGAGAACATGATGGAGTAGAATAGTGTGTCAAAGGAATTCTTGCTAAGAGAACAACTAAAATTCGAGGTTCGATTAAAATTTAAAAATGCACGTAAGTTGTGGATTGGTGTAATGAAAGATTATGCACTTTTCCCTAGTTCAGTGATTACTCTATAGTTCATCGATTCTTTTGGTTGGTGGAAGAAGAAAACATTGTATCTAGAGTTGATTGTGAGACAATTAGTGGATCTACTAAATGGCATTCATTTAGGAGTGCGACAGCAAGCACATGGACTATTTGGAAAAGGGAGCTTGCATGTTTTTTCCGTTTTTGTATCTCAGGAGATTGGGAAGCTTGTGAAAATACAGAATGGGTTGAACAGTGGGAGCAAAGATCGTTGACACCTGTAGAAGCACATAATCAATATGAAAGAACTATTGAAGAAAATGATCAATTGTTTGCATCTGAAGATTATGATAGTGTTTTAGACCTTGTACAAGAAGGTAATTTTAATTTAATTTATTTCATTTTATTTTTCTTTATTAAGTTATTTTTTAATACTAAATTAGTTATATGGATATGCACAAGTTATTAAATGAATTTTGTTGGCGAGGACATGTGTATCTGCAGTTATTGCACACAGGGAAATGAAGAGCAAGAATATTGGTTGGCTCGTTGTGTGGAAACTAAACATAAGTTGTTAACACCTCGAGAAGATGATGATGGCTTTCATTATCCAAAAGGTACGGTGATCCCCTTAAGACACCTCCATAAGCAAATTTTGATAACAAGTTTTAGATCCCCTTAAGCAATTTTTTAGAACAAGTCTTTGATCCCCTTAAGTAAAATTTGAGAAGTTATTTGATGGTGGTTTTTGAACATGTTTCCAATAGGATCGGTGGTGGTTGTTGGCACTTGGCCATGAAAATACTTGAGAAGAAAGAATGGTCTACCTACATTCGAAGACTATGAAACACATAAAAAGATTATACATTATTCACATTTGGTGGTGGCAACAAATATATAAAACTAAGCTATCATGGAGAGACCTTCAAAAATTACTATGGTCAATTTCTATGGAAGGCATGAGGCAATCATAGATGCATTGCAAAAAAGAGAGGATGCAAATGGTACAATGGATTAAGTAAATACAGTTAAATATAGTTTTAGTTTTATTTTGTCCTTTTAAATACATTAAATACATGTTTTGACATTGGTCAAGTGTGTTATTAGTTGAAATTGATTTAAATTGTTCTTTTATACATCCTTAAGGCATAATCACAAAAAAGGATCTAGTCCATGCAAATTCAACCTAGACAACATGGAATACTTGGTAAAAATAGGTAATTATCGGTTAAACTATATTTAAATACATGTTTTGATTACATATTGATATTGCTTGGACATAAATAGTTAAAATTGATTTATTGCCATTTTTTGTATCCTAAAGCCATCATTGCATTGATCTCATACTTTGAAACAAAAAGGAGAGGATGCCTAGATTCAACCTACAAACATGTGTGGAATACTTTAAAATGCAGGTACTTGAGTTGTGTACATATAGATAGTTTTATATAAATTAAAATATGTATGTTTGATGATTTCATTGATATTGCTTGTACCTTTTGATATTAGGTGGTGTGAAGACCCTCTACTACATTCTAGGCCTGCGAGTTTGAGATGTTCTTGAGATGGCATATCTAAATTTTGTAAACATTGTTTTGAGATGACATATATGTATACAATTAAACATACTCTATGTACTTCTATGTATCAAATATATATTCTATATATTTTTTTTTGTTAAATGTGCATGTTTTCCTACTTTGAAACTTTATGTGTCTAATTGTATAATCACTAAATGTCATGCATACATTATTGTTCTATTATATGACCCTTTTTAGGCATCCCCTTAATTAACATGTTCTATTATGACCCCTTTAGACATCCCTTAAGACCCCTTAAGACATCCTTAATTAACACATTCTATTATGACCCCTTTAGACATCCAGCAAGACATATTATAACCCCTTAAGACATTCTATTATGACCCTTTTAGACATCCTTAATTAACATGTTACATTATGACCCCTTAAGACATCCCCTTAAGACCCTTAAGACTGTCCTTAATTAACCACGTTCTAATTATGACCCCTTTAGACATCCTTAAGACATATTATAACCCCTTAAGACATTCCCTTAAGACATATTATAACCCCTTAAGACATCCCCTTAATTAACACGCTCTATTATGACCCCTTTAGACATCCCCTTAAGAGATATTCTAACCCCTTAAGACATCCCCTTAAGACGTTCTATTATGACCCATTTAGATGTCCCCTTAAATAACATGTTCTATTATGACCCCTTTAGAAATCCCCTTAAGACCCCTTAAGACATCCCCTTAATTAACACGTTCTATTATGACCCCTTTAGACATCCCCTTAAGATATATTCTAACCCCTTAAGACATCCCCTTAAGACATTCTATTATGACCCATTTAGACGTCCCCTTAAATAACATGTTCTATTATGACCCCTTTAGACATCCCCTTAAGACCCCTTAAGACATCCCCTTAATTAACACATTCTATTATGACCCCTTTAGAATCCCTTAAGACATATTTGACATCCCTTTAAGACATTCTATTATGACTTCTTTAGACGCCCCTTAATTAACATGTTCTATTATGACCCCTTTAGACACCCCTTAAGACGCCATTATTTGTTTCCTTTGATAAATTATAAATTAGTGTTAGATGAACCTCTTTACCCTCAGTCTCTAAAATTCATTAATCCTATCCCTAAGCCTTGTTGTATCTGGACTCAATTGAAACTCTAACCCTAACTCTAGTTGTGTCCTAATCCTAACCTTTACCCATAATTTCTATTTCTTATGTACATAATTCTATGTGATATTCTATTTTTTTCTTTGTTATTGACATACATGGAGGCAAGACTTTTATTCATTTTCATACACTACACACAATCATGATATGCTAAATGGGGGAAACAATGATGAAATTAATTTTCCTTTGGATTGAGCTCCATATTCATCATTTTTAAAATTTATCATGTGTGTACACTACGTATTCATCACCTAATGGTTACAATCATTTTACATATACACATTCCCATGTTATCATAATTTATGTGATATTCTATTTTTTTTCTTGTTATTGACACATGGAGGCAAGACTTTTATTCATTTTTCATACACTACACACAATCATGATATTCTAAATGGGGGAAACAATGATGAAATTAATTTTCCTTTGGATTGAGCTCCATATTCATAATTTTTAAAATTTATCATGTGTGTACACTATGTATTCATCACCTAATGGTTACAATCGTTTTACATATACACATTCTAATGTTATCATAATTTATGTGATATTCTATTTTTTTTCTTGTTATTGACACATGGAGGCAAGACTTTTATTCATTTTTCATACACTACACACAATCATGATATTCTAAATGGGGAAACAATGATGAAATTAATTTTCCTTTGGATTGAGCACCATATTCATCATTTTTAAAATTTATCATTTGTGTACACTTCGTATTCATCACCTAATGGTTA
>VDFB02161204.1:60949-92408 GCA_007258455.2 Sequoia sempervirens | reverse complement strand
ACATATTTTTGAAATAATATAGATAACTTATTCAAATTTTTACGTCAAGTTGCCTAACTCTGATTTTTCTAAATTTTCATTGCCACTTAAGGGCTTTTTTTTTCCATGATGATCTTGCACATACTTATCGGTGATAATGGAAATAAGCATTCAATCTAAAGTTTGGAGATACAGGCTTATTAGGATCGGGAGTCTTAATAGCAGGTAGGGTGATCATATTTTGTTCTAAGAGTTGTGACATTGTGTTATGGAGGGTATCGGGTAAGGGAGTGAATTGCTTAGCCAAATCCCCAAATGTAAAAGGAGTTGCCTTCCTTATAGCAGCCAGTTGGGGATCAACATGGTGGGTTCTTTGTTGAGGAGGATTTAGTTGAAGGAATCCTTTATTCTATTTTCTAAAAGGTTGGTATTTTTTTTGGTTTGTAGATTCGAACTTCTCAGGTCGGTTAGAGATGGGTTTTGTGTCATAACTACTAACTAAATTTTGATAATCACAAAGGGCGGTACACAAGTGCATGAAGGAAGGGAAATTCATTATGGTAAGATTATCTTGTATCTTAGTTTTCAAGTTCTCAATGAGCATCCTTTGAAGGTGAAGGCCGAGAATATTTACATGGATTTGGGAATAAAGCGATTGGTAGTGTGAAATAAAGTATGTAATCTTTTCATCATCTTTTTGCTTACATCTCATAAAATTAGCTAAGGTTATCTTAGGAGTCATATGAACTTGAAAATGGTTTATAAATGCTTCAACAAGTTCATTGAATGAACAAATTGAGCTATTTAGTAACGAGGAAAACCATTCTAAGGCGGTATCCTTCAAGGATCTAGGGAAAAGCTTAGCCAACAACTTATCCTCAAGAATAAAGTCACTACATAGGGTGGTACAAGCGAAAACATGGTTAGAAGGATCTCCTTTCCCCCCATATTTCTTGAATCTAGGCACCTCTATACCTTGTGGCATCGACACTCTCAAAATCTCCAAGGGTAATGGATTGTTTTTGACATAATATGTGGGTTGGCCATTTTGATTTTGGTTTATGGTGGAAACTTTCTTTTGAATGGATGAAACGGTTTGAAATTTTTGATTTATGAGAGAATCATTATCTACATTTTGAGATGGAGGTGAATAAGGCATAGGTGTGTATGTGTTCGAGGAACAAGTGAATGGAATGCTTATAGGAGGTAAAGTGCTAGGAGATATGATGTGTGATGCCAAAAAGGTACTAGGGATACTAGCAAAAATACCCAAGGAAGGAATCACATTACTTGTAGGTTGCATTGTTGTTGTAACTTGAGGGTTGGTATAGGTAGGAATAAAGGCAATTGTTGTGGGAGGAGGAATTTAAATTCCTTCATGGCTTGGTACATTATTCGAAGGTAAAGCATAACTAGTGGTTGAGGTAAGATGTTTTCCAAAAATATGAACTATGTTACGCACAAGGTCAACTCCTTCACTTTCAATCATGTGATGTATGTTAACTATGGTAGGGATAGAAATGGTTGATATTTTTCAGTACTAACCTAATTTTGTAGGTTTACTAGGTCTTCATGGATTTGGATTATGTTTTCTTGTGGAATACTAGCAACCATTATTTCAACATGCCTCACACTACTTGAAGGTAAAGGGTTGTTAAGGGTATGATCCATACCTAGTGAACTAGTGTCAATACTAGGAGTGAAAGAGCTAGACAACCCAAGATGATCCACAACGGTTGTGCTATCATAGGATGAAATGAGTCTCGAACTACGTCTCAGTATAGTATTATAAATAGGACACCAAGTAGAAAAACTCATACAAGGAACAATCAAGGAAATGCAAGATGCAATGGACACAAAATAAATGCTATACATTCTGATTCTGATTCAAATGAAATTAAGCAAAGCGCAATAAAATGGAAGTAACAAAAAATGTGTAAACTGAAATAGATAACTAACAGCAACAAACAAAAACATAAAAATGGAGAATTTAATACTGTAAAATATAGTTTAAAATTTGAAACGGGACTAAATCGCCCAAAGGGATGTATGAATCTCAATCATGGTTTTTTAAAGGATTCAAATGTTGAATAGAAATCACTATAGAATACCCAAAAATTAGGAAAACACACTTGTACTGCCCAAGACTAAATTGCCCAGAGGGGTGTATGAGTCCTAGTTTAGGGTTTTGGTAAAGATTAAAAAAAAAATTAGGTGAAAACTTTATGCTTTTTGGTTTGTATGATGTCTAAACTAAGTGCGAATGTAGATTTCATAAGACTTTCAATAATGCAAGAGACAAAAATGCAACCTATATGCACTTTCACTAATGCAAGATTTTGAAACCCTAGATGCAAATTAACTAATGCCAACCCTAATGCAAAGTTAATGCAAGCTAGATCTAGGATGACGATGCACTCCAAATCAGAATATAAGGTGTTCTAAATGTAGGTTCACTAAAATGTAATGATGGAAATAGAGTTCCCCACCTTTTAGGAGATGGAGCACAAGGATAGGGTTCCTATTTTGCTATTATTACATTCAAAGAAACCCTAGAGATCTCAATCCAAGAATGAAATGAAGGCAAGAGATTTCTTAAAGGTTTTCCTAAGGTATGATTAATGACTAAAGAGGGGTTCACCACCAAGCTACGACTTGGAAAGACAAGTAATATGCAAAACATAATAATAAAACTTAATGATATGTAAAACCATAAGAAATGACCTAGAAATGAATGCAAAATAGAATAGAAAATTGAGAAATTAGAGATGTGCATCTAGAAATTCGTAGAAGCCTGAATGAAGACCTAAAATGCTAAAGATGTTGATTTTAATGTCCACTGGGACTCATGTGCCAGACTAGGTGATTTAGTCCCAGATCAGGGTTTCTGGGCAAGAACAAAAATCTGGTAGAGACAAGTCTAGAACACCTAAAATCTAGAAAATTCAATATACTAGGAAGTTCATACGCTAGAAGTGGCGTATCAATCCTGGTTGGATTTTTTGGAGGATCAAGACCTGAATCTTCTCTTCAATCTCTACTCTTCCTTCTCAACCTAATTTCTGGATCTAAATTGTTGAATTCTGCTCTATAGGTGTCTTTTGATGGTCTTCTAAACAAGGTGACAACTTGGACAACTTTGCAACCTTGAAAAATTCTTTCCAATCTTAATCCTCAATATGTCTCCAACCTAGATCTATAAATCACACACTAAAGAGAGGGAAAAATGTTGTTTTGTTAGTGGAAAGGGGTTTTCCTTGGTCAAACCTTGTTTTGGTAATCAAACCTTCTAATGAAATCAAATGTAAAGGAGGAATGATGAATGAACAAAATGATATGTTGCAACTCACCAAACCCTAGAAATAAAGTGTTGCATGAAATGGCTACAATGGATGTGGGTATTGACTCTTGCTTGAATGATATGGATCTTGAATTGAATACTTGTTTAAATCATGAAACCCTACATCACAAATGTTAGCTCAAAAACAAACATGATGCATGATGACTTTGGCATGATGCTTGATACTTGAATGATGCTCCAAAATACTTGATAAACAGATCTTGAAGACTCTTGAATTCTCTTGTAAACACTTGAAGGCTCTTGTGAACTCTTAAATGCTCAAATTTTCTATAATGCATGAATACTCAAGTTGCTAGGAGAAAAGATGTGAAATAACCTTGTATTTATACTTGTTTATACTAAATTTCTTGAAATTACAACACTACAACCCAACATTAGATCTACAAGAATAAAATCCTACCAAGAATTTGAATTTAATTTAATTTTAAGCCACACAAGACTCATACGCTAGAAGTGGCGTATAATTCCCATTAGGCTAGGCTATCAAACACATTTTTCAAGAAAAGCTTAGATTCATGTGAAATCTAGATCGGGTCCCCAAAACTTAGGTGGGACCCATATGCCCAAGGAGGTGTATGAGTCCTAGATCACTAAATTTGGGCCATATAATCCAAAAACACCTGAATCATGGTTAGATGTTGGTTTATGTCAGGATTATCCTCAAAAAGATGCATTAATTAAGACTTGGATGCAAAATAAGGCCAAATAAGGCATAAAGAAGCTCAAATAATAATGAAACCCTAGATTAGTCTGAAAGTGTAATACAACACTTTACAACACCTTAAATAATGCATAATTAGGTCCACTTAGTTTACAAGGGTCCAAGACCTAATGTGAATGTGTTAAACATATTACAACACTAAATCAAGGCAACATTAACCTTAATTTGACAAGGAGGGCCCAAACAAATGCAAAAAGGTAGATTCAAAAGCAACCATAATTGTATGCCTCTCCATGTCCTATCATTGAAAGTCAAAGATGATGAGCATCATCTATTTTTTTCCCCTAGAGGGAAGTGATTTCATTAGGGTCCTTTGTTGTATGCATATATGATAATTTTGAAGATATATTTTTGTTATATGATACATGACATTATACGCCTATAGTGACATGTAACATTGTATATGTCTATATGGTTTTTGGTTAATCCAAATCTATTTTACCATTATTGTCCATATTTAGTTAATACAAATATGTTTTAAAATCATATGTTATAGATTTTCTGCATGATATTTTAAGAACATTATTTTATATTTATTTTTATTTGGTATCAAAGCATTGACAAGTTTGATCTACGAGAAAAGAAAGGCCTATTTTAATTTATTTTTTTTAGGAGTTTGTTGTAGTTAGTCTTAATTCAAGATATAGCTATGGCACACATTTCTAGAATGGAGGTGGAGAGATTCAATGAAACAACATGTAATCTTTGGAAACTTTCAAGATGGAGAATTTTCTCAATAGTAATGAGTGGATTACAAATCAAGTTGCAAGTTTCTATGGATTCCATCCACATTATTGGACATGGTCATATAGTGAATTGGAGCTCTTGTTTGGTAATATATGATACATCATTGGTTATTGGGAATTTGTGGAGTTAGTCATTTAAGGTGACAAGCAATTTAAATAATTTCTCTAATAGATTAAAAAACTAAATATTTTTTTGGTTTTACATAACTTGGTTGAATATTTAATAGTTCAAAAATTCTTTAGTGCATAGGGATGTTTTAGTTAGTAGAGACTCATTAATGTTATTTACAGAGTGTGGTGTGACCAAATATATACAAGCTTGTTGATTCTCCATCATTTTCACTAACCAAGACTGATAAATCTCAAGACAAGGATTGCTCTCATAACTTAATTCACTAGTGTCTATGTATATCATGATAGATTTATTGAAATAAAAAAAGCAACAAGGGACTTAAGAAAGTAGAAGAATGAAAGGAAATAAGGGAAAAAAAAGTGTTTGAGCTTGAAAGATTATACAAATAATGTGTGGTTGATTTTGCACAAAATGAAAGTTACTCCCACGGATGTTGTTGCTCCTACAACACCAAGCACATACCCAAGAATTTAAAAACACCATGAAGTACAATGCAGATAATGTCTTTTGGTTTTCTATGAGCCCAAAGGAAAATAGTTCTTGTGATCATAGATATATTACATTGTTTAAACTTAAAATACTACCAGTTCGGTTACATAACCATTCCCTCTTTGTATAAATGCACTTGCAGTGCATTTGTAGTTAATAAATAATACACCAAGCATTTTTCTCTCTCAATTTGGTATTAGAGCAATGCAAAATCTCGAGCTTGGGTGTATGAAGTCATGATAAAGGTGGATGGAATTTTTTTGTTGTGGAATACCTATGGTACATTTTTGTCTGAAAACAATTGCTTTTGAATTTCATAGCCTTCCATCCCTGTGGAGTGAATAATCTATGGTGGCAGATTTTGGGAACGGGTGAATATGATTTTAAAATATCAAGAAATGAACTCTGCCATATTATTCTCATGCTTTTCACTGCAAGGGGCTTTCCAATCAATCTAATTTCTTCACTCATTTTATAATTAATTCTCTTGTAAACTTCATAGATAGATAGTTGTGGTAGGGTTTTTATCTTACAATTGTGTTGTTCAAGGGAAGAGTTTTCTTAGTTGAAAGATTAGTAGAGTAAAAAAATATTTTTGTAGAATTTATGATGCAACATAGGGGTTCTATTATGTTACTTTTTGTTGGGGTGTTATCCATTCCTATCTTGCAAACTCAACTTTTCATGGAGATTAAGGGAGTTGTTCATGTCCCTTCTTTTGGTTTATTTTCTCTTTTGCAATCCATTATGTATAGTTTTCCTATAGAGGTGGAGATTTGTTCTATGCTACTCCTATTGAAGTGGAGTGTGCTCCTATGGAGGTGTAGCTCAGATTTTCTTATAAGGGATTTTTTGGTGGAAAGGAATTCCTTTTTCTCTTCAACTTATTTTGTGTTCGGTGTTGAATAATTAGAGTTGTTGCACAAGGGTTGCAGCCCTTGGTACAATAATTTAAGCTACAATATTTCACTGGGTTCCCCCTATTTTTGAAGGGTGGTTTATTTTAAGTTGGTTTCCTTTGTTTTTGTTGCCTTTGTTCTTGCAGTTGGTCTCTATTTTCTGGTTTCATGCTTTGGTCAAAAGCATGGCTTGTTTATTGTTCTTCCAGGCTCACTGCTAGTGAGTCTTATTTTCTATTTAGGCTATCTCATTCTCTATGAGTTACTAGTCTCTGCCTCTATGGCTACTTTGTAATGGGTATTGGCCCTTCCAGTCTTATCATAATCAAAACATAGGGGTTTTGTTCCATTGAATAAAATAAAATGAGGAGCCTAGAAATTTAATTCTTCAACAATGCAAATACTTATTATATGCTCCAATTTTTTCTTCATGATATGATATTTACGACAGTTTAATGTAATACACATTTGAGTGTTGAATTAAAAGAAAAAATGAAGTGTAAGTTTGACAATTTACATGTGAGAGTATCTTGAGGAGACTATAGGTGATTATCCTTCCAGCATTTAATTGGTATAGATATTTTGCATTGGTAGTATTTATATATGGCGGGAATAAATATATAATTGTATTTTATTTTAAGTATGTGTGATCTAAGGTTTTAATGAGTTTTAAGGAGAAGGGGATATGTTTGACAATTGTCTACATAGTCATTGAAAATAATAAATATATAATTCAAACACTTTGAAACAAAAATTTTATCATGTCATCTTATTTTTGTATTCTCAGGGTCATTTGTGCTACATTTGGTTGGGCGTTCAAGGTTCTTAGAACTCACATGCCACATTTGATAGATAGAGTATAACACAGCCATATTGGAGGTTGGTGGCACCAAAGGATGGAGGAATTTAGATATCATCTCAAGTTAGCTTCTCGCTTAGAGATGGTGTTTTGCATGAGAAGCGTATATTTTTTCTTTCTTTTTTCCTTTCCTTTTTGGTGTTGATAGATTTGAAGAATGCATATATTGTGAAGTTTTCTTTTTGAATAGATGTAAGGGATTTGGTGAACTCAGTATGGATTGTTGTCTAGAGAGTTCGGGAGATCATGATCAAGAACTATGCCCTTTTGAGGATCATGAGACAACTTGATAGAGCTCTATGATTGTAACTCAATATGAATTATTGTCCAATAATTCAAAAATCTGTGATTGGATAGTTTGGGGAAATGGTAGTCCAAAACCTCAATAGTTCAATTCAACAAGATGGTAGTCGAAGAACTTGATAATTACATTGTTTACAATTAAACTATTGCTCGCTTGCTTACATAACCTTATATAAATACACTTGTGGTGCATTTGCGATTAATGAATGATACATCAAGCATTTTACTCTAAGTTCTCTAGTGGTGCAATGAAGCAATTTTGATTGCAATGAGACTCACAAGATTATAATTTTTGTCCTTAATGAGATATTTAAATTGACTATACATCATATCTTGATAGGAAGAATTTTTAAAATTTATATTAATATTTAAATTTAATGTTTGAAGTTTGTATTAAATGTGACATATGTATTCAATACAAATCTTTACATCTTCTTTTTGTTTTGTAGGTATTTCAATAAGTGGTGATTGAGATCTCCAAAAGGGATATTAATTGCACATTAGTTGAAACAAAAGAAATCAATTAGAGATTGGGGTTTTTACATTTATATATTAAGAACATATAAATATCACAATAATGATAAAAATATCACAATTTGACATGCTATGGAAAGTACCTCCTATTTACCAATTAAAAAAATAAACAAGCTCATCATCATCTTACAAATAAAAGAACAACAAATCAGAAAGCTAAATTGACTGTTTTCTCATAAACCATAAAAGAGAAGCTCACTATAAGGTAAAAAGCTAAATTGACTGTTTTCCCATAAACCATAAAAGAGAAGCTCACTATAAGGTAACCTAAAACTGGTCAACAAATAAAAAGGCTAAAATAACTGCTGTCCATAAAATTTTCTTGAAGATCAAAATTCTATTCTGTTCGGTCTAATCTCTAGTTTCGAGAAACTGAAATGGCCATTGCGTGGAAGCAACGTCATTGTTCGCCTCCCCTCCCTCCCCAGGACCACACTTCCCCGTCCTCTTACAAACGAGTACAATGGAGCTAAGGAAAGAAACAAAAAGAGACAGCGAAGATTTTGTGCGGTCCAATCATACCCATAGCCAATTGGCACTATATAAATATATCTCGTACTCAGTGCATATATGGCTTTTAGAGCACGCATTGAAATCCATAGCATAAAATAACTGAGTTGATTGCTCGTCAGCTGTCGGTGCTGGGACTATATTAAAATTCCAATGGCTTTCTATTGTATTCTTATCGTCCCAAAGCACACTTGGAGATGCTAATTGGTATATTTGCTTCTAATTGGGTATATTTGCTTCTTTCAATAGCACGTCCATACGGTCGGTGGAGTGGAAAAGGCTGTGAGCCTGCGAGACTACAGTTGGCGAGGATATATTTGTTTACCTGGGATTAAATCAGCGTTTCCTATGTGCAACTGCTTGTCTTTCACGCGGATTTCCTGCGTTTTTGTTTCCTATAAAGCCTTGTCTGTTTTCCCTACTTTCCGTCAGAGAAACATAGTAATGGAGTTGAAAACTCTGTGCTGCGCAGGATGGATATTAATGTTCAGCTTCCCAACAGTTTTCTGTTGTGATCGGTGTCTTCACAAATCGAAAGTATCCTATTACTCTTCCTCCCAGACTGCCAATGGTATGTACAAATCTCATAAACGCTTAATTCTTTTTTCATGGCAGAGTCGTTTATTCTTGGATCCGAGTGAAAATCCTACTGTCAATTGCAGCTGGAGCGTGTGGATACGAGTCCTTTGCAGCAGCCTTGAACCGTGGAAATGTGGCCACAGCGAGCGCCAAAATATATAGGGAAGGGGTTGGATGTGGTGGCTGCTTTCAGGTATTAACCAATCATTCACAATTTCTTTTCCTTTTGCTTCTGCGTTGGGATCAGGATTCAGACTAAGGCGGTTTAGATTGTTATCTTGTGCAGATCAGATGCACAGACCCGGCGATCTGCAGCAAATCAGGGGTGAAAGTTATGGTTTCAGATTTCACACAGAGCAATCAGACGGATTTCGTGCTATCCGCTCGCAGCTTCTCAAGCCTGGCGCAACCCACAAAATCTTCTCAGCTTATCAAGATGGATCTTGTGGATATCGAATACAAACGGTAAGTAATGGGCATTGAATCATGGTTTTGAATTTTCTCATTTCATCAAATTTGAATGGATTTTAATGATTTGAAAAGAAACGACATTTGACATGAATTTATTTCTTATGTGATTCACAGAATACCATGTGAGTATCCAGGGAAGAACATGACAGTGAGAATAGACAAAAGCAGTAATTATCCTTCCTTACTTGCCGTGCAATTTCTGTATCAAGGAGGGCAGACGGATATCATGGGCGTGGAAGTTGCACAGGTGAGAGACAGACAATCTTATGACTGTATCTTCAAATCAAAATGTCAGAGATAGAGTAGGTGATGAATATAATTTGTGAAGTGCAGGTGGGATCTTCAAATTGGAAATTCATGACGCGCAACCACGGCGCGGTTTGGAGTATGCAGCAGCCTCCCGAGGGGCCCATGTCTTTACGGCTGCTTGTTACCAGCGGATACGATGGGTTTTGGGTGTGGGCCAAGACAGCTGTGCTGCCTTCAAACTGGAAGGTGGGATCAATCTATGACAGCGGAGTTCAGATTAAAGAAATTGCACAAGAAGGCTGTTCTCCTTGCGACTCCCAAGATTGGTACCTCTCGCAGTAATTGAATACTCGCATATATTTGAAGTTCAACGAATTCATTGAAGATTTCTGTTTTACGCATTCCCACTCGGGACATTGTGTTCCAATGCTCCGGTACAACCTGAATTGTATGGACGATAATCCAAAAAAATGAAAATAAAGTACTACGATTTCTTGCCTGTTTAATAAGAGTTGAAGTGGGCTAATTTAAAACGATTTTAAATCTTATTAGGAGAAACAATCATTTGATAAGGACAAACCCTTTCGCTATTGAGTGTTAGGAGATAATCATTTGATATCGATAAGTCTTAGGATGTGTATTGAAAAAGAATTCATAGTTTGTGATCAAGGACATGTTAAAGGTTTCTTTATTAAGCTTATTGATGAGGTTTATTAAGGATTTAATATTTGGAGAAATAATGATAAGAGTCATAAGTCATTTGAAACAGTGAAATCAATAAAGTATTTAAAATAATGTAATATTTTTTTGGGATGATTTTAATTATATTCATGTAAATAATAAGGAGGAATAGGTAGAAAAAAATGAAACAATGAGGTTTTTTTTTTTGTGATTTTTCATGGTCATATATGAAAATTTAGATTAATCTTTAAATTGTAGAATCTAAGACGCAAGATGACAAGCTAATTGTAGTCTGAAAATATTTAGATAGTACTACCTACACTAAAGGAGAGATGAGCTTTTATAAGTCAAAGAGAATTATTTATGTTGATGTTCTAAGTAAGAATGCAAATCAAAATTGGACGAGTCATATGATACTCAACTTGTGTATTTCTTTCAAAAATATGTGATCATGGAAGAGCATATAAAAAAAATAATGTCTTGGAATCTAGGTCCAAGTCCAAGTGAAATAGGTAGAATGGTCAAGAACTTAGTGGAGTATTGGTATAACACTACCTACCATTCTACCAAATAAAAAATAATCCATCCCAAATGTTATTCATTTTTTAGCCTTAATCACCTCTAAACTAGTAGTTCATGGACAGAATGTGTGCACAACAATTAACATATTAGAGGAAATATAGAATTCCTTGATTGTTGATGGAACTCTCTCACCCCAATCTCTCCATCCCCTTCATAATTCTATTAATATATTTTCCAATATTTTATTTGAAAGACTTCATTGTTCCATAATTTCTTGGTGTAACTTTGGCTCAACACGTCAAATAATCTATTGTGCATTAATTATATAATGTGTTCAACTCTTTCTTGTTGGTAGACTTATAAGACCTACAAAATCAATTGAGAATTTCTCACATGGTTATTGTGACAACCCATGGTTCAACAACATCTTCCCTTGTTGATTGGGCTTTCTAATATTCTTATAGGTATCACATAAGTGTGTATACCATCATGTCTCCATTTTTTCATAATCTATGTTGTCCAAAATATGCCTACTTCCTATCACCAATGCTCCCCCTAATCCAAATTTATGTATGAGTTCTTTCCCTTAATCCCCCATGCATCTACTTAAGATTCCCAATTTTTTAAAGTATGGAAACTTGGCCAATTTTTCAAAATCAATTTAATTTATTGGAGTTGTCAAGTTTCCCTTCTCAACATGAATTTCCTCCCAAGTTCACTTTCTTCTATACTTTTGTTGGGGCCTTAGAATTCCCCATTTACGCATACCAAATGACGATACCTCATCTCCATTTCCTTCTCCTATTAGGCCATCAAACTTGTCCATCAAACTTGTCCATCTTTTCATACCTCTTTAGCAAACCCTCCTTCACAAGCCATTGTTGAAGAGTCAAATTTCCTCTCACCAACATGTCTCCCTTCCAAACCTCGATCTCTAACTTGTGGTATGAGTTGCAAAAAGCATCCCCAACACCACAAATTTGAAACTCTCGCTATTTCTCACTATTCATCTTACTTGACTCCTTGTGTGAGTTGATAACCATTAATGTGCAAGGTGATGACACATCTTCTAAAATAATTTTTGTAAACAAAAAAATATATCATTTAATAATAAGGACATGATTCCACATGTACACCCTACTATAAAAAAAAAATAAGACAACTTCAACTATCATTAATGAGCTAGATAAGGTTTCAAACCCTGAGGGACCCTCACCATTATTGTCAAGGATAGTTATATAGTTTGTAGGGGACATTTATTCATGCCTCCCAAGCACATTTTCACACATGTAAGAACTATTACAAGTAGGATTTGAGGGGATATGATGCTCAAACAATATGGATAGCCACAAAACGTTACTGATTTTGGGGTGGAGGCCATTGTTGCAAGTTTCGATGCCCCTTCTAGGTGTATAATGGGTTGAAATAAAATACAAAGGAAGAATTTCTTCTTTAAGTATAACTCAATAAGTAAGGAATGATAATAGAAGCGTTAATTTTCTATGTTACTTTCATATTATGTTATTATAATGATTTGATATAGATGCAAAGATGAAGGGGACTAAATGGAAAGGGAATCTTTTATCTCCACCTCAAGTTCACTCACATATGATGGCATAGAGTCTAAGAATTAAGGGAACCCAAAAATTTTCATGGAAAAAAATTCTTTCTTTTATCACCTTGGATGCCAGCAATGGCAACCAAGATTTTTTATTCTTTGCCTAGGATCATTGGTAAACATGAGCAGAAGGGTATAACTGTGTATGAGACTAGTGAAACTAGATCATGTGAGCCTCTCTAATTAAGAATGAAAAGTTATACATCTTTCTACCAATCTCCTATATTAGTTATCTTCAATGCACATATTTATTACCAATAATTATTTACAATAGTTTTGGAGGTTGGTGATAGCATGATTGTGTCTCTTCCTCTTGTGATTCATTGAATACACAGCATCTATTTTATATTCAAATGTTTTTTTTTTTTTTTATGTTTCTCATTATTCATCTCCTCTCTTAACTTTCATGAGTGATGACTTCCCAAATATACATTTGAGCTAGTATATGGGTTAGATGCTAAGATGCTTGTCAATTTAGAGCTATTTAGATATCAATTGTAGCATAATGTTGAAGGATTAGATAATGATGTAATTGATTGAATTGGATTAAATCAAGAGGGTTACATTGTGAGAAGGTCTTCACATATGAAAGCCACAAAACATCTATTTGACAAGAAATCATTATAAATAAACTTTAGGATGAATATTTGGTCCACATGTGGATTTCTAGGTCTAAGGATAAAGGAAAGTATTGGAATTTTGATCCTTATGTCTTGGGCCATATGAAATTACAATGGGGTATGGTCATAATGTGTACCATCTCAAGGATTTAGTAGGAAAGTTTTTGGAACTTCCCATTGGAATTGGAGTATGTGTAGGGGGATGAGGGACCAAAAAGTGGGCATGCCACTTTTCGTCCCCCTAGCAAACATAACACGATCACCCCAAGAGATTGCCTCAAAATAATGTAGCTTAGAAGGATTGGGAGACCAAGGGAATGAATTGGGGCCTACCCTAGTATTCACATGCCCAATCAAATGTGTTGGTACATTTTTTTGTCCCCATGACACACAAGAAACAAAATATTCTTATTGGCTTGTTTACATTTCTCTCACCTGACACTTTTTGCCAAAATGTACTCATTTTTGGCATGATCAAATGGTGTTGAGCTAACAAAAATTGAGAGACGCTATTATGGAGGGACCATGTATCCACCTATAGGTATAGATGAAACATTCATAGGTTCCATGAACTTTGAGAACCTCTCCATTACAAATTGGCATTTTTTTGTTGTTATGAGACTAACTCAAAATATTGTAGCTTAGAAGGATCAAGAGACCAGAGAAATAAACTAAGGCCTCCCCTAGAATTCACATGCCCACTTGGATGTGTTGGAATAATTTATTTGGTCCTACAATTCACAAAATGGAAAATATTCCTATTGGCAAATTTAGAGTTCTTTCAATTGATGTTTTTTGCAAAAATGCATTTCTTCTTGGCATGGTCAAACAATGTTGAGTCAACAAAAACTAACATAGGTTATTATGGAGGGACCTAACATCAACTTGTAGGTCTAGACGTAAAAAATTTAGGTTCCACAAACTCTGATAAATACACTATCATAGATTGAAAAAAAAATCTCTTAAAGGGCTCTTAAGACATTACCGTAGAATAGTGTAGTCTAGAAGGATTAAGAGACTAAGAGACTAAACTCAGGCCTTCCCTAACATTCACCTACCCACATAGATGTGTTGGTACAATAAATTTAGTCCCAAAACACATGGAATGGAGAATATGCCTAGTGAGGCCTCCTCATGAATGTTTCATATTTACCTCCACTACCTTGCCATGTTTCACAATCAATGTTTTAGTGACAAATGAGTATTATAATGACCACATCAAGGTACATGTTAGTCAAAAATTGTATGAAATTCTTACTTGGGGTTATAACCTAGGGTTTAAGGGTAGATAATCTTCTATTGTAAGATCCAACCAACATCATTATTGCTTCTTCATTCATTGTCCTTATGTTGGCACACACCAATGAACATTGTAGATGGAAGATGGATTCTTCAAGTTCTTATTTTATAATTGTAATAAGATGTAATAGCAAGGAAATATGACAATCTATATAAGTTAAGGTTCTACATAATGTTAAGTGCTACATTTCAATACAAAATAGTAAATTGAAGAACTTATACCTAATAAAAGTGATTTTTTTTATCATGGGTAGATTAGAGATGGACTAAGGAAGCTATAGTTATAATTTAAAAAAAATCTAACCTGATTTTGTCATATTTTGAGAAAGTCACAACTAACTAGAAGGCCAATTAGGTTTCCAAAGTGAAGGGAAAAATTGGGTGGGTAACCAAGATGGAGACCTTGCAAATAGTGGGTAAGTTACTACTGCTACATAACATGAAGTGATACATTTGAACACAAATTGTTAAGTTGAAGAAATTATTTATAATAAAAGTGATGGTTTGATGCTGGGTGGATTGAAAATAGACTAAGGAAGCTATAGTTTTGATTTGGAAAAATTATAACTTTATAAATGGTCCTATTTTGGGTAAGTTGCAACCAACTAGAAGGCCAACTATGTGGCCAAAGTGAAGGGAACAATCAGGTAAGTAACCAAGATGGAGGCCTTGCAAATAATGGATAACTTACTAGTTCTACATAACGTGAAGTGTTACATTTAAACACAAATTAATAAGTTGAAAATTTTATACCTAAGAAAAGTGTATTATTTTTATCATGGGTGGATTGGAAATGAACTAAGAAAACCCAAAAGAGTTAGGGATCTAATCAACCATTGAAAAGAAAAAATTCTCTTTACTTCAAAAATATAAAATTCTCTACTAACAACACCAACTCTAAGAAGGTGAAAGCTTATTTAGAACCACTAACTTACATTTTAAGAAGTCCATAACATGGCCAAATGATAGTCCTAGATTAAGAAGTACATAGAAACTTGAAATCAAATAATTAAAAAATATAAAGCATACTTACAAACTATTTAAAAATTTTGAGTCATTCAACCAATTCAATATAATGAACCATGGAGACCTACTATCTATACTCTTTATTGTGTCAAGTGTTTCCTTGCGGTCAGACTCATGAACTTTCCAAAAGTTCTTATTTAATCAAGTCTACCCCCATATTTGATCAATTGAACATTTGATGCCACAACTAGGTTATAATAATGAAGAATCTTCCTATGTGTGTCAAAGTCCTTGAACAACCACACATTAGACTTCTTTATTGAGTACCTTTTAATCCATGTTCCAGTAACATCCACAAATCATGTAGGATATTCAATATCTTATCCATCTATGATAGGGACACCCAATTTCTTTTTCACCTCAACATAATGATACAAATAATAATATATTCCTTATCCATTTTTTTCATCCATAATAATTTCATAAACATGTCTTGCATTGAATTATACATTTAATAAGATGAATTCAATAAATTATACAAAAATACTACAAAATAAAATAAAATATTGCATTTTATTAAATAATGCATCTATGATCATTTGTTGAGCTAGATATGAAACATGGTCAAATTCAATTGATGATTTCGTCTCTACGAGTTGTAGTTCTCATGAAATTTGATATGTCTCAAGTGGGCTTCAAGTTTGAACATGTCATGATTCATCAACACGCCTTTTGAATCATGCTCATTCTAATTAAAATATATACATGAAGAACAAAATAACTCCATCTGCGCTTCTAAAAGAGTGGAGCTCACTTGATCCTATTAATAGAGAGGGAGGGATGAAGATAGAGGTAGAAATGAAGATATAGAAGGAGAGTGGAAGATAGAGGTCTAGATATGATAGAGGGAGAAATTAAAAGGGAGAGATAGAGATGAGATAGAGAGATATATAGGGAGAGATAAAGATAGTGAGAAATAGGGAATCAAGAATAGAGAGGGAGATAGATAGGGAGAGATAGAGAGAGATATATAGGGTGAGATAGAGTGATAGAGAGATAGAGATATAATGAGATATAGAGAGGGAGATAGAGAGATAGAGGCAGAGATAGGGAGAGAGGGAGAGAGAGAAGGGGAGGGGAGAGGGAGAGATAACTCAATATATAGAAAGGGAGATGGAGAGGGAGAGATATGGAGAGATACGGAGATACAAGTAGAGAAATATATGGATAGAAAGAGATAAAGAGAGGAGTGAGAGAGAGAGAGAGAAATATAGAGATAGAGATATAAAGAAAGATAGATGGATTGAATAAGAGAGAGAGGTAGAGATAATGAGATATAGATAGAGAGGGAGAGAGAGAGATAGGGATATAGAGATAGAGGGGGCAAGAAAAGGAGGTGATGGAGACAAGTAATAGGGAGAGAGAGGGAGAGAGATAGAGAGACAAGAGATAGAAAGGTAAAGATAAAGATAGGGAGGGAGAAAAAATGAGCATGCGTATGAGTGATAAAGAGATATAGAGATAGAGAGGGAGGGAGAGGAAGGAAGCTCAAAATAGAGAGAGGGGAGAGAAGTAGATAGATATAGAAAGAGGGAGTGATAGGGATAGAAAGAGGGAGAGATAGAGAGATATATAACTTGGGAAAGACAGAGGGGGAAGAGATATATAAATATAGAGAGAGAGAGAGGGAGAAATGGAAGGAGAGAGGAAGAGGGAGAGGTAGAAATAGATATAGAAAGAGGGAGAGACAAAGAGAGAGCCCAAGAGATAGAAATATAGAGACAAAGATGAAAAGTGATATATATATATATAGAGAGAGAGAGGGAGATACCTAGGGGTAGAGAGAGATAAGGAGATAAATATAAATAGAGGAAGAATCTTAGAAGGATAAATATATAGAGAGATAGAGAGGAAAATAGGGATATAGATATAAGGTCTAGGAAGAGGGAGAAGGAGAGAGAGGGAGAGGTATCTAGAGATAGAGAGAGGAAGAAAGAGATAGAGATGAAGATAGAGGGGGAGAAATAAATAAAGAGATAGATATAGGTAGAGGGAAAAATAAAGATAGATTAAGGTAGGGAGGTAGGAATAGAGAGAGAGGTAGATAGAGAGGGAGAGAAAGAGAGAAAGTGATAAAGATCTTATAAAGGAAGAGGGAGAGGGAGAGATAAAGAGATATAGAGGGAGAGATAGAGTGATAGAGAGATAGAGATATAATGAGAGGGGGTGATAGAGAGGGAGGGAGAGAGAGAGAGGGGGAGAGATAGAGAGTGGGGAGATGTCTAGAGATAGAGGTAGATAAAGGGGGAGAGATAAGTAGAGGGAGAGATAGATAGATAGCTCAGTAAATAGAGAGGGAGAGAGGGAGAGATATAGATAGAGGGAGATATAGAGAGAGATAGAGAGGGATAGGGAATAAGTCTAATTTTTAAGAGTAAAACTAAATAGTTCAAAAAAATTAAACATTTTTATAATTTTTTAAATAAAAAATACTATTCTAAATCTATATTGTAAAAAATAACTTTAGAATTTTTCAAATAGTATAGCAAAACTATAATTCTCTTAGGTCCAAAAAGGAGGCCATATATCTAAATTATTGAAAATTATTCATTATTAATGCAATTGTATGTATATGATCCTTTCATTTTAAGTCATTAATATATCCATGGGCATTGTATGAAAAATATTGAATGCTACATAAGAGGGGATAATAAAAATACCTATATTACCTCTAATGGTGAAAATTGTCCACACTCTTAGTAATATAAGTTGTCGATTATGACTTCCAAAATTCAAGGTTATTGGGATTTATATGCCTAACCATATTGAGAGTTGTGTTGATGGTAGCTACCATGAGTATAGGCAAATATTTAATACATGAGTACATAAACAACTCTAGTACAAATGAGATGCATTTTATTTTGGCTTTGTACCTAAAAATTAATAGGCATGTGTTGGAAAAAAAATATTATTGAACAAAGCAATAAAATTACATGAATGAAGCTATGAGAAGTAGTTGAGAGACATAACAACCAGCGATAAGGGCAACAACGACAACCAAAATTCCAGCCATCAAGACAACAAAATATACAATATTACAAGATTTGTACAAAATTTCAACCATCAAGACAGCAAAATAAATAAAAATACATGAGCTGTACAAAAATATAATATACACAATAGACAAACTATATGAGTTGTACAACATTTTTACAATAACTGATCTTATTATCAAGTTGAAGCTTCATAACTTGTTCTTTAATCTATTACTCATGTGCTTGCAAATTGTACTATAGATTTTGAATGGTGTGTCAATCCTACTTTGTTTTCCAAATTTTTAAGAGCAATGGATATATCAAAATTGTTCAAGCATACCCAAAAAAAAAAATTACAATTAAAACTATTGATGAAATTTGAGTTATTATATATAACAAATAAAAGTGGATTATAATTAATTTGGTTGTTTTAAATATAATGATAAGCTTAGAGTAGTTCCACCATTTTTCACATATGTTAGAAATTTAGATCTACATCCTCCCGAAATTTAGATCTACATGCTCCCAAAATTTAGAAATAGAATAACCTTATTGCACCATAGTTTTATACCATGTTATATTTTTCTATAAACAACAAATCTATCTAAGACCTAATGTTTGTGAGTTAATCACAAATTCAAATGAAGAAAAAAGATATTTTGTATTCAATATAATGGATTAAGTTACAAATACAAATGTATAGGTGGCTTAGATGCATGACTCAAGGAAGTGACGTGTCCAAGAGGCCATGAGTTCACTCCTAGTCACTCTCAATTAGGAGGTGAGTTAAACTCAATCTAACTGAGATAGATGTAGACTTGACTAACCAAAGTGACACCCAAATGTAGTCAATCAAGGATTGATGAGGTAGTGGTGACACTTGAGTACCTTAAGTGAAGATGCACACATATTATTATTAACTAGCTAGACAAGGAGAAATAAATATTCTTAATATCTTAAGTAAAACTTAAAACTAAGTGCAAGATTACTGTTAAACACTATCCTAGGTGTAGTGTAATTTTTACATGAACACTCCTCACTTTATGTTTACATTTATCAATCTCAACTTATATGATTATTTAGATCTAACAATTATATTGTTTGTTTATCATTCATTTGACGTACATAAATCCACATTATTTGTACGATTTATTTTATTTCATGTGACTTTATTTCTTTAAAAACAAGTAGTCTATGTATGATAGTAAAGAGCAAATTAGTGAAATCTAAAGCTTCTAGCACGCATATAAGCATTCCTGCTCTTTTAAAAGTGGATTGCAACATGATGAATGAGCATACATCTAAACTAGAAGTTTTTAACAAAACTACAATCAATGAGAAAACCAATCCAAAAAGTCAAACTCGACACAACTATGACTCCAAGATACTCAAATATTAATTGATGAGATAATCAAAATAAATACAATCATCCTTGTTAATTAAACAACCACCCTTTAATACTACAATTTTTCCTTCAAACAAAAACAAAATTTAAAAAACCTTGAAAAGATGTAGAGCTTTCCAAAGAAGAAAACCAGCATATATTTACAATATGCTCTTTGTAGAAGGCCTGCTACCCTCATTCGATGATCAAGTGCCACTAGAAGTAGATGTGGTCGAACTCTCCCCAAAATTAGACATCCTTGGGCTATTATAAAGCCTTGCTTCCCCAACCCTTGGGCTTCCACCATTCCGAGGACTGTGTCTTGTGGGGCTGTAAGTTTGTCTCAGGTCATTAATTCGTGGGCTCTTGGTTTTTGGGGTATCAGCTAGTGGACTCGTTCCAAGTTTCATTTCATCACGGGCAATATGTAGGTGTGGACTGTAAAACTCTTTGCCATTACCTGGTTCACTCGAGCTGGATATTCGTGGGCTGTAAGCATGTTTAACCTCTCCTCGGCTTCGAGTGATTACCTCATCCAGTATTTCACCGTCATCTGCCTTGGCACGACCCATCCCCTGCACTTCATCTCCCTGAAAGCAAAGAATGGTTTGTAATTTCAAACTAACAATAAATCCCTAATGTAATATATTTGGGAAAGGCTTATACAGGATCAATAACAGTATTACTTACTAATCCAGGGAGCTCCTCATACTCTGCTGCATCCAACTCTTGAAGATGTTCTGCTTTGAAAAGTTTGGGGAAAAGATATTGCCTTGCAGGAACTAAGAGCATTATCAGCAGTGGGAAAAGAACTCCAGCAATGGGAATCCATGTAATCCCAAAACAGGCCAACAGATAACAGGTCTGAAACACAGTGAAGATGGCAATCGCTTTGAAAGGCACTGTTTCAACGAATGAAGCATGGTGGTGTTGGAGCACTCTGTCATCAAAACAGAACATAGGGAAATTGGTGTTCTTCACAAATTGCATTGTAATAAATCAAGACGTGATTTTACAATCAAGATCTGCAATGGAATTTGAAAGATGAAACAGAGTTCAGACTTGTATCTTCGGCTTGGTGCAGTTAAGAGGAAAAGTATTCTTTCCCAGAATTGATTGCCAGGCAAGCTCTCTATGGCCATGAATGCAAAGTAACCCCAAAGCACTGAAGTAGGAATCTTTTTAAGAAGGGGCATGGCTGCAAGACATCCACCGACCAACATGGCTTGTAACAAATTACTCAAACGCTGCTCTTTGACTTCAACAGGAAGTAGTTCATCAATGTCCTTCTCTGGATTAAAAATTGATTCATCAACCGGGGCATCTATGTTCCCAGTTTCTGAACTTATTTGAAGAGCTGTCTGTTGAAATTGTTTTAGAGCCTACACAAAGCCATTCAAAGAGATTAAAATAAAAAGCTCAGATAGTAGTAACTGTGAAAAGTAGATACAAGAAATATATATCTAGTTTACCAGTGCTGGAGGTGGCTGATAAACCAATGGGGTTTGCATTTGCTGATAAGTTTCTTGCATGCTCCCATACAATTTTCCCAAGCTTGAGTTTTGTTTGATACTTTCCTTGGCTGTCTTCACCAACCTACCACGGACCAACTATACCAAAAGCATGTTAATAATGATAATGTAGGTAGCTCAGTTCTCACTTCTCAACATGTTTGCATCTTTGGAAAAAAAAAAAGAGTAGAATTTCTATCCATCAGTACCTGGTGCTTCAAAGTAGCTAGACTTTTTGTGTGCATTGGAGATTGGGGAATAACACCATTTGAAGGAGGTATACCAAGAAGACCACACATAATAACCTGGAATAAGTCGCCATAGTGAGAATCCCCAATCAATTTGGCTTAGAAATGCCAGTCAGCACTGAGAAAAAATTGCCAGAGTTTTCAAAATGTAATTAGGAAAAAATCAAGTGATTTTTTATACCATGAATCCCAACAAAAGCAAATCATAATGGTAAGAAGATGGCTTTCTCAAGTTGAATTCCTTTTGCTGAGCAAGCTGAGAAGCCACGCTGTGGTCAAAATAGTAAAGTACAGCAATCATGGTTGCAGGAATAAATGCTCCCATAATATATAACAATGGAACATCCAGCATTTCCTACAAGGAGTAAAAAGCCCATCAATGATAAATTTTTTGTGCAGTTGCTTCATGGATCTAATAGGATAGCAAAAATTGAAAGAAAGCAGTTTTGATGGAATTCATATTGGAAAATGAGTCACATTCAAATCAAAGATTGTAAGGTCATCAAAAGGGCCAATAGATCAGTAGTAGCGAGCCATATCTGAACTGAAGATGAACCAGTCCATCTTTGATTCGAATATGACTCATTTTCCAAAAAGACTCCATAAAATATATGTATACTTTAATCACAGTCCAGTTGTCATAAGCGCCAGGTGACCATGGATTTGGACTAAACAAGCGCCTAGGAATCCCCTCAGGAACGTTACTTGAAGGTATATATGATACCCCAGTCCAAACAACTACCATCAAAGGAACTCCATAATCAGCGATGAGACCTCGTAGCCATCCTGGAAGCCCAAAAAGTTCCAAGCTTCCCATGAGAAACAGAGTGTTAAGATCTATAATACATTCACAGCTGTCATAAATAACAAATAGATGTAATTACAATATCAATACCCACAAACAATTCAATAGTATTTTAGCCAGAGGACATTTTCAGCAAATGCTTTACTTCAAATTCTTCAACTGGGGCTGAGTTTTGCAGTGAAAAAATGATCCCTGCTTAAAAAGGACAAGTGGTATCTCTAAGCGTTCCAAATTAGGAACTTCCCTTTTTGATACCCATGTTTTAAATGCTTTTCTATCTCGCATTGCAATTCATTCAGATTTTTAAAAAGGTGATATTAATCATAAAGCTGAGGCACAGAAAATAGGGAATATTTGGTAGAGAATTACAAAACAGTTTTCCTACGAATGCAAACCTGTCCCAAAACGCCATGATCTTCCTTTGCGACTCTTCAGGCCACTGAATAGAAGCCCAAATGATAGAAGCAATGCAAACATTCCATTTCCAAAGCGCCATGAAGGTGAGAACTGTTCAAGAGTTGGATTACTCCTCTTTGGAATGCGAAATTCATCCACAATACCCTGTGGTAGATTGTTCAATATAAATCTTCAGTTATTCTCTAAATTATATTTTACTACATCAATCAAATTCACTGTCAGAAAATTCACCACCAACAATTCACATTTGCAATCTATTTCATAGGTAATGGATAAAATTCACAATTTTACATTTTCAAGTTCTTTTATAACTCTTACTATGAGCAGTTAAACTGAACAGGTTTATTTATTTTAAAGTAAATGGGAAAAACCCAGATTTCTTAATTGGACAGCCTTCTTATACAAATCCAACTGTCATCTACATCTATGGGACAGTGTGGGGACGTCCCAACTCTGTCATCTACATCTGTGGGACATTCTAACTCTGCCATCTACATCTATGGGACAGTGGGGGGACATCAGTATGTGTGTAAGAACGTGCATGTGTAGGTGGAAATGTGTTTTATTTGTAAAGTTATTATTTTAATATTGTCTTTATACTAAGAACTGAGATTAATCAATATATAAGCATAGAACTGGCAATTAGAATATGTGACTTTTGTCAGAAATTTATATTTGTTTAAATAAATGTAATAATGATAGGAGATGGAGTATAATTGAAAAATAGTTTTATAGAGTTAAAAGATTAAAAAAATTAAAGTGTAAGTCATTTTATATAGTTTAAATCAAGATTATAAATCTAGAGTACAAGCCATGCTATATAGGGGAGACAGTTCTATAATGGTCTTATTAAAAAATTACATCATCAAATAGTTAGGAATTGTTTCACTATCATTATGGCCCATCAAGTTTATGTTATCAATATGTTTTTTAGTTGAGGTATCATAATAGACTCAAAAGAAGGTTTGACTAGTGGTAGAACTTTAAAAACTAACAATTGTACATTAAGTCAATATTATATTATGCACTAAAGTGACATCATATTATTTGTTGTTTTTTGGATTTAATACAGACATCTTCAATTATTAGCGTTGGGTGTTCAACAATTGAGTCATTTTTAACAATTATAGTACATAACAATCTATTCCAAAAAAAAATTAGCAATAATCTTCATGGATAGTGGAAATCTACTATCACTAACAATTATAGTACTATAATCTATAAATTATAAGACTTTAAGTGTACAAGTATTATCACAACTACTTTTTTCAACTATTAGTCATTTCTAACAATTATAGTACTGTAATCTATAAATTATAAGACTTTAAGTGTACAAGTATTATCACAACTACTTTTTTCAATTATTAGTGTTGGTTGTTCAACTATTAGTCATTTCTAACAATTAGAGTAATATGCTCTTTAAATTATAAGGCTTTAAATGTAGAGGTACTACCACAACTACTTTTTTTCAATTATTATTGTCCGTTGTTCAACTATTGAGTCATTTCTAACAATTAATGTACTCTTTAAATTGTAAGGCTTTAAATGTACAACTACTATCACAACTACTTTAACTCAATAATTAGAAACTTTTCCCTCGTATAAGTTAAAATTGGAAATGTGTGTGTGTGTGTGTGTGTGTAAGTGTCTATAATACACATATCCACACAAACAAAAAATAAAAGTGGGTGGAAAGAGTCACACCCCTGAGTCCATACTGGTTAAGGCTTCAAGCATAAAAACATAGAAACATATAAACAAGTCACTAGGCAGAAAAAGTCAAAGTGGGGAAGAGGATCTTGATCATCCGGTTTGCCCCATACATCAACGAGATCCAAGATGTCCATGTGAGGTTCTCACCCATCTTTATCTTTCTCTCTTTTTCTTCTACTTCATAGATAGGCAAAATTTAAAATATAAATCAATTTAAAAACTTAAAAATTTTATGACATAGATATAAAAAATATACATAATTAAATCTAAAGACGAAAATGTACTATAGAAAATTATATAAATCAGTAAATAAAAGCACAAATCAAATAAAAAACTCATAGAAAAAGTCATATGTATTACATATGCTTTATTATATGCATCAATTAAAATAGAATAATAGACAATGAAACAAAATAAGGAAAAAAAGATATACAACAACAATAAAATTTAAAAAGACAATTGAAAAAATAACAACACTTATTACCATTTTTCTGTGTTATCATCATTCTCTAATTCCTGAGTAAATAATGTACAAAAAGAAATTTCCATGCAAGAACTCATACCCGGATAGCCTGCTGCATGAACAACATAGCAATGAGCAGCCCAAATAATTCACCAGCTACCCTGGTAAACCTGTTGATAATCGAGCATGCACCCAAAATGGAAAACAAGACTAACAGGAAGGAAGTCCATACACATACCCTGTATATAAAAAGAGCAGAGTGCTTGTAAATTTTAAATCTAAATACATGCCTATTTGTTTAAAGCCCAGATAGCAAAGCACTTCAGATTCCATAAATACATCATTTGTAAACAAGACAAGCATACTATTGTCAGCTGCAATTAACGTTATTTGGACAAAGGATAATCATATTTAAACTACATACCAGCCTGTCCAAGCCAAAAACAGTTTTGGGCCTAAATCTTCTTTATCCTTTGCAAAGTTGTACATGAATGTATACATAATTACAGTTGGTTCAGCCACTCCCACAATCAACAATGGGTGACCTCCAATGATAGAATGTATTATGCCACATATTGCCGTAGATGCCAATGTCTGAACTGCAGTCAATGTACCATCTACAAAAATAATATACAACTAATAAATCTAAAAGTCCATTTATCCCTTAAGTATTGAATATAGATCCAAAAGAGAATTAGATTAGATTTATTTTTCAACTATCAATCTATATATATATACTATTTATAAAGGTGGCTGGAATTAAATATTAAGTACCTCTGCAGTTGAATTGTAACAATAGATTATATCATTGTTACTAATGAACAAATTTTAAAAATGTCTTAAATAAAAGATATATTGTTTTTATTAGATTAAAGTTTTTGAGTGGAATTATGAATAAGAAGAAAGTTTTGAAAGGATTTTGACTAAGAGTAATCATGGAAGAAGATGCAGACGGCAGAAAAGATAAAAGCAAATTCAACTTACCTGTATTTCTGTCCAGTTGTTCTCCAAAGGAAATCACCGGAATTGCAGAAGCAAAGAATATGTAGGTTGTAGGAGCAAGGATCCTGGACCACAGTCATTGCCACACTTTGTTATTCCTTGTATAATTGTATGTGCATGCACTCAAGAGCCATACACATGGTCGTTTGAACTAAGCAAAGCCCTCTAGTATATTTTCAGTATATAAGTGAAAGGTAAAGATAATTTAGTCACATTTAAACTGAATACCAAATTGATTGCATAAAACTTTATTAAGGCAAACATTTCAGAGAGAATTTGTTTTCCCCCATACATCATTCACTTGTTCATTAAAAGCCACAACACTGCCCACTTTAATGCATGAAATTTCTCTATATATTGTTACTTTATTTATCTATTTGTTCACCAATCCCTCTCAATTGCATCATATGATCTTAAATACACCTTAACCATCAAACCCCTTCAAGTTACAATGGAAAACATTCATTGCCAACAGGAGAAAAGAATGCCATAAGAATCAACTTAATCATAAAACCATCCTTATCATCAAATATCTGCCAGTCAAATAGAATACTTAACCGGAATCCTGCAGTAAAGCCACCAGTCCAATCTTGCTTGTAACATAGCAGACGTCCCTTCAGATCATTCTTGATTCCTTGGAAAGGCACAAAAGCATCCTCCATGGCAAATACAATGTGGGAAACTCCAAGAGGAACTCTAGATTCTTTCTTTTAACTTAAAGCAGCTAAAATATTAAAGGCATGAAAAGGAAAATGTCTGAAAAATAGCATATGGGAAACGTGTTAGACAGATGAAAAACCTATGCACTGCTGTAAATGGTGTACTTTGAAGAAAAGAATAGCAATTCGGGGCCATTTGACACTGGGAGTTAAAGGGATAAAAGATGTACAACCACCATTCCCTGAGTTAAAGTGATAAATTATGTACAACTACCATTTCCTGAGTTTGAATTCCATATATTGAGGTGGGAAACGACTAATATGGTCTTATAGTTCTGACTTATGCACTTGAACAAGATGGAATCAATGCATTTCGAGCAATAAAACAGAACTTTACAAGACGCCAAAGGCAGCAGAATGTTCTGAATCTCAACTAAATTCTAGAGAGACTATGTTGATTGCTAAAGGTATATGCAAAAGCTAGTTATAAGCAAAGGGTCAACCAAACTCTAATAAACTATACAGCCAACTATATGCAATCTCTCTATATAAAGAGAATTTTCATAAAGCTGGATGTTCTGGTGAGTGAATCATAAAATATATGAGGACCCACATTGTTTGTTAATCATTTCGAATCGGGTGGAAGACAATCAAGAGCATCTGAAGCCTGCACAAAAAATATATTGTTTTGTTACTTATTTATCATTTTTTTTTCCAGGCAAATGTATGAATATCCAAATTTAATGTAAAGCTTGTTTGTGCTTTATATTATAAAATGTGTGGCGACATTTCTTTTTTTCTTCAGGTCAATCATATCAATTTGAGTGGCAAATTAATAATGAACAGTCTGGAATATGGAACTAAAAAATTCACAGTTTCTGTGCTTTAATCAAGCTTTCTTTCCAGTGAAATCTAATATAATGCCTGTTAGTGGTATATATAATGATAAACTGTACGTCTGCCTTCCTCTTTTCTTTGTAGTGGAGGTTGTCTTTCAATTATTCAGGTGGAAGGAGGAATATTAGCGTTTTAAGCCAGGCAGATGGGCCTAAATTTGCACAATGCTAAAATCGTGACTAGAAAAGTATGATGGGCTATTTTGCATGTAATGTTTTCACCGGCTTAATAATGGAATTGACATTTTATGCTGTTTAGGTGAAATGAGAATTATGTTATTTTTTTAAAGAGGGTAGATGTTTTTGATTGGGAGCTATGAATCAGTGACGTTATGATTGGGGGACTTCATCTCCAACATAAACATTCAATAATAGTACTTCAAAAGATTTGAATCTTGGTGGCAAGAACGACACCACATTTAAACCACGCACTAAACCAATACCAACGTAGTAGTTTAGGTGGGAATTAACAATTGTTTAGGTGAAATTATAATTATATCATTGTAATTAGGTGGGAATTGGCCACAAAAATAAACCAATACAAACATAGTTTAGGTGGGAATTAACAATTGTTTAGGTGAAATTATAATTATGCCATTGTAATAAGAGTAGTAATTTAGGTGGGAATTGGCCCAAAAAAATTAGTGATGTTTTGGTGTAATTAGTGATAAAATAAATAAAAAATAAAAAATAAAGCTTATTATAAATATTTAGGTTGTAGTAATGCAGAGTACAAAAGTGCATATTCTAATATTTTCCCATTTTGTTTTATGTTAGGTGATTAGCTATCTTTTGTCAAGTATTAACAATCATTTGTTCAGCAATTAACAATCAATATCTATTGCTAAGATGCATCCAACAAACACTCTGCAACACAACACAATTATTTATTGGCTCACATTAAAAAATCAATAATTGACTCAATAGCATTTAATGTTACCCTATATCATCATCCATTGCCATCCACTTTTCTCTTTTAAAATTTTACTACTAATTCAATCTTGATTCTTGACTAAGACACAAGGAAGACATGAACTTTAATCCTTGCATAATAGCCTTGTAATGCTCCATAGCAACACCGTCTTTTTTTCTTACTTTAGCTATCAATAGGGGAACATGTGTTGCAAGTACCATAGGTCAAATATCACTTAAGATAGGGTCATAGAAATCAAGATGAGATCATGCCTCTAGACAAGATTATTGTTGCAATTCTATTCTAGATTCTCAATTTCTCAAACATTAATTTGATTTTCCTTCCAAACCAATTTCTAATCTTAGATTTAGTTTGCAAGACCTTTTGTGACAACATCATATCAATCAACTTGTTCACATCACAAGGTACTCAAACCTAATAATTCTTATTCCAATTTCAACACATGTGTAACTTTAGTCTCAATTAGTTTATTAGGGTCATTATCAACTAAACTCTTATATCTAGAGAGTATCACTTACATCTAATGAATTTTATTCATCAACACATTTAGATATTTTAAAGATTTATTCCATTTCCCTTCATTTGAACATGCAACTTTCATGCCTAGCTTCTAGGACTAGATGCTAAACTTCTAAAAAAATCTAATATTTAGATCTATTCTTTGATTTTTACCATTTTTTTAGATTTGGTTGTTCCTTGTGTATTTAGTTCTTCACTAGGATTTGGTCCTTAATTATCTGTAACCTTTCAGATCTCCCTTTTGTGTACTTCATTGTTAAATATTTAATTATGTCTTGCAATCAACTCCTCTACAAGTAGTCTATGTTCACTCTAACCTTAAGGAGCTTAATGTGTTTTGCTAGTTTGTTTCATCTTAACCATTGATCATTAAAGATATCATAGATCCATGTACCACATGGATGATGCTTTGTGCTCTATGAATGAATTGATTCATAATGTACTATATTTCCATCTTTCATAGAGCTTGTGAGCATCTTCTCCTCCATGTCAGAGCATCTCACTTCATATGTTAATTGATCTCATATTTCGAGTGAAGTAGTAAAAAGGAAATAAATATTTTCTTAATGTTAATCTAGGATAATTCAATGGGATACATCACATAAGCACACTTAACGTAGATTAATAAATGAAAGGTGTGGAATGCCATCAATCAAGGATCAAAATAAATTAATTTAATTTGTGCCTAAATAATTTTGATAGTAAATGAAGAGGATAAGAATGAACTATCAAGTATAACTAAACAATTGAATACCTTCGATAAATATTTTGAATATGTGATTGGAAAATGCTACTCCTTTGCCTAACAAATGATCCCAAATTATGCACCTAATTTATGCTTTTCAAAGGTCAACTTTGTGGGTATGAATTATAATGTGATCATAAACTTGATCTTGACAAAAAAAAGCTCAACTGTAATGAATTTTAAGCTTCTACTATTTAGTTTGCTTGATTCACACTACTTTGTTCTCACATAAAATATAATAACTTTTCTTTTTATTTTGCACTGGATGGGGTTCACTATTCCCTTGTATTAAATCATATAAGGATATTGATTTAACAATAGAATCAAAGATTAAAAGAAATACGCAAGATGTAAGATATTGGTTCTTTACTTTTTTTAAACACCAATTTCAAATGTATCACTATTAGTTACTCCTTAAATTCTCAAAAATATAAAAGATGAACATAAAAAATAAAAATAAAATAAATAAATATAAATTATTAAAATATTAACACACATCAATAAATCTAATTTGTTGTTGAAATGTATGAGATCCTTGTCATCAAAGTTGCTATGTGTGATTTAAGTTATAGATTTGTTAGAGATTTAATATATCTTTGGTAATTTTTATTATTATTTAATGGAAGTAAATTGGGGGTCCTCAATTATCTCCCTAGAGACAAGATTGTGTGTTAAGAAGCATATAGAAAAAATCCAAAAATACCTTGCAAAACGAAGAAAGTAAATAAAGATTACAAATAAGGATATTACATTAGATTAAGTGAAACTAAAATACAAACATGCACACCAACTTGGGAAGAGTTCCTTAGATTATCTAAATTCAGTTGGGAATTTGGGTAACAATACTTGGTGAGGAATTGACGGTATTATGCATATACAAAACTAAACAATATGGAAAACTCGTAAAGAGATGTATGCCTCCAAAAAGATGTATTTATTCACTTTGATAACAATATTTATATGTTTGCAATGAATATATAAGGCCACCACATCCTTGGAAGTCAAAATGGACAATTGGATGGGAGCCAAATAACTAACCCAGTTGAAATTTTCAAAAAACATATGTAATTTAGCATCCCAACTTGTCGGGATCATAACTTCTAGCCCAATGGGAAATTTTTGAACTTCTTGGAACCGTTGGAAAGGTATTGAAGAGAAATAGTTTTGTTTCTTGGAATGCATCCAATGACAACAATTTCAAGAAATTGATGGAAGTTGTAAGGCCAAATTCTTCTCTAAAGGCCTATGAAATGCAAATTACTAAAACATAGAAAATACTAAAAAAATACTTTCAATATTTTCCACCATCATTTGTGTATATGTCACCCAAATTCTCTTTCAAATTGGTGATAGATCATTCCTCCCCCTTGAGAAGCAATGGGCCCCATTTCATTAGCTTTCCACAAAAAATGAGGAAAATGTATGGCAATGTGCTCCCTAGTATACCATTTACTTTGGTGAGGTAATTATCCTACTTGAACCACATAATAGAGAGGAATATGTTGCCTCCTTAGTGTCTTCACAACAACATTTATAATTTTTTCATTTGTAAATGGAATAATAGTTTTCAAATTCAAGTATGAATTTTG
>VDFB02161204.1:0-60849 GCA_007258455.2 Sequoia sempervirens | reverse complement strand
ATGGATGTGAAGACAAAATTTCTTCATGGTGATCTTGAAGAAGAAATCTATATGTCCCAACTTGAGCACTTTGTTGAAAAAGGTAAAAAAAAACTGGTATGCAAATTAAAGAAATTTCTGTATAGGTTAAAGCAGTCACCTAGAATGTGGTACTAGAAATTTGATACTTTTGTATTGTCTTTGGGATTTGTGAGATCAAAATCTGATCACTGTGTATATTATAAAGCTGAAAGTGATTGAGTTCTTATTATTGCTCTTTATGTTGATGATATGTTGTTCATAGGCAATAGTAAGCTAATGATTTCTGATCTTAAGTCTCAGTTGTCTGCTAAGTTTGAAATGAAGGATCTTGGTGCATCAAGGTATATTCTAGGGATGGAGATAACTAGGGACATGAAGAATAGAAAACTATGGCTCAGTCAAAGTAAGTATATCAGGACTGTTCTTGAGAGATTTTGTATGAATGATTGCAAACAACTAGTGGTTCCAGTCTTGCAGGGAACAAAGCTATCTATTGAGGACTATCCAAAATATCCTACTGAGATGGAGGACATGACTAGTGTACCCTATGCTAGTGCGGTTGATAGTCTCATGTATGCAATGGTCTATACAAGGACAAACATTTCCCAAGTAGTGAGAGTTCTTAGTCGGTTTATGGCTAATCCTGGAAGGACACATTGGGATGCTATAAAGAATGTTTTCAAATATTTGAAGGGCACTTCAGATTTTGCTTTGTGTTACCATGGGAATTTGGTTGAATCACAAATGACTCTTAGTATTCGTGGCTATGTGGATTCTGATTGGGCAGGGGACATTGACAGCAGGAGGTCCACTAGTGGATACATTTTCATGATGAATGGTGGTGCAGTGAGCTGGATGAGTAAGCGACAGGTTGTAGTCACTTTGTCCACTATGGAGGCTGAATACATGGCAGCTACACATGCTTGTAAAGAAGTGGTTTGGTTGAAACATTTGTGTTCTAACATTGGTTTTTATGCAGGGGAAATAACTATTTTCTATGACAGTCAGAGTGCAATTTGTCTGGCAAAGAATCCAACTTTCCATGCCAAGACAAAACATATTCACGTGCAGTATCACTTTGTATGAGATATGGTGGAGGATGGAAAGGTTATTTTGGAAAAGATTGATACTCTGGAGAATGTTGCAGATGCATTGACAAAGCCAATGAGCACATAGAAGTTCAGGTGGTGTGCTAGTTCAATGGGCCTTAGTGCCCATGATTTTCAGTAAGTTATGTTGTACTCTAGAGGTGTCTGTGTGATCTTTGTCAAGTGGGAGATTGTTGGAAATGTGTGCCTCAATCATCACAGGCTGAAACCTCTATTGGAGCAAAGTCGGTGTGACATCCATCTTGTCTGACCGACTAGTAGATTGGTAGCATTATGTTTTGAATAGGTCGCTATGACCTTGCAAATGTCTTGCCAAACAGTTACACCTTGGTGCCTATCGCTGTGACAAGGAGCATTCGCTGTGATATCTTACCGCGTGGAGATCTCTAGCCGACAAGCCATTCAATCGAATATTGGGGAGAGTCTTGGGTGTTCGCTATGAACTCTTGGCGATGTGTTTATGTCTCACCGATAGTATGTTCTTATTGGGCTTAGGGGAGACTCACAACGACAAGTGTCTTCGGGGATACAACCAAACGTTCATCGAAGTAACTCAAGGCAATTGGGGAAAGGTCTTGGTGAGAGTGTTAAGTCTTGCCGACTGTTCGGTGCTTGATGTAACTTAAAGATCTTTGGGTAATGTCTCAGTGAAGGATGATAGTCTTGGAAACTACTGATGGCTTTGGTATAACATAAGATATCTCGGTGTAGCCTCTTGGCGAGCGGTAAGTCTTGCCGATAGGAATGTTGAGATCGTTGTGACTTTGAATATCGGTATGTGGTCTCACCGAAGAGTGATAGTCTTTTCGAATGGAAAACTCATGGCTGTGTGACTTTGAGGTTTCGGTATGTCATCTCAGTGAAAGTGATATGTCTTGGCGACATGGCGAAAGCTGAGCGATAGCTCTTTGGACTCGATGTAACATCTTGGTGATAGGATGGAGCCTTAGCGATATCGAGTGTTTACTGTGTTGGAATTAGGGAGACACATTTAGTGTCTCACCGATATGACAACACAGCTTGAAGTTGTTTGACCGAGTGAGAATTTTTGATGTGGCATCTCGTGGATGAATAGGAGGAGGTGAATGGGAACCATTGGAAGATAGTTTGTTGTGATAGTTCTGTGAGGAAGTTCGACAGACAGGGAATGCCATGAATATAGTTTGCAGTTGTAGATGCTTGATGGTTCGATAGTTTTTGATGGTTGGTTGTATCGACAGATTGCTGGGTAGTTTTATGATTAGTAAATGATTTCTATTATGTAAAGACTGTAACTAAAAAGGTTCTTGTACAAGATTGTTCATGGTGAATGCTGCTATAAACAGGCAGACATTAGAAAGATAAGTCTAAAACTTGTATGTAATCATTATTATTGTAATACAAAGTGACTTCTCTTGGTGTGGTGAATTTTTCTCTCGTAAGGGTTTTCCCACATATATTTGGTGTTCATGTGTGATTGTCAAATACTCTATTTCTATTATCTACTTCATAGTGTATCTTAATTGAACTGTAAGTGTAAATTTTAAAGTGTATCTGCATTCTTCCCTGAGGTATTGACGTTAGGAGAATTGTTTCGGCATCTAATTTTCCTTACACCACTCTCTCCCACTCTCCCACTCTCTCCCTCCCTCTCTCCCACTCTCTCCCACTCTCCTTCCTCTCCTTCCCTCTCCATCCCTCCCGTTCTCTGTCCTTATCTCACATAAAATATCACGCGGATCATCATCATCATCATGTTCTGCCCATCACATCATATCACATCATCGATATCTTGTATCGTTGTCCCCATCTTTGTCATCATCGATACATCAATCATGCATGTTCCGCCCATTTTCATCCCGCATCCCGCCCATCATCATGCATCATAATATCGCCCATCTCCATCATCATCGCATCATCGATATCGGTCTTTTGTCCGGTCATCTTTATCGCCATCCCGTCATCTGTCATCATCGATATGTCATGTCATGTAAATAAATATCATGTCACCCTCTTTCCTCCCTCCTCCACCCTCCACCCTCCCTCTCCTTCCTCCATTCTCCACTCCCCTCTCTCCCACTCTCTCCCACCCTCTCCCACTCTCTCGCACTCTCTCCCACTCTCTCCCAACCTCTCTCCCTCCCTCTCTCTCTCAAGTCTCTTCCACGTACCCCCTCTCACTGTCTTAGGTCACTCTCTCACACACTCACTCCATCTATATCTCTCCCCTATACCCTTAACCCTAAAACCCTAAACCCTTATAACCCTCTACCATAAACCCTTAACCCTAAACTCTAAACCCTTAACCCTTAAACCCTCTACCCTCTACCCTAAACCCTTAACCCTTAAACCCTCTACCCTATACCCTATACCCTAAACCCTAAACCCTAAACCCTTAAACCATCTACCGTCTTCCATTAAACCTTAGGTCTATGTGTACACAAATCAGATATCCGATTTGTAGAACTAAAATCATATTGTTATAAAACATTTAAAAATGTTTTTCAAATGTATCAGATATCAGATTATAATGGATATTAGATTTGTGGGCCATAGAAAAGCCCAATGTGGGCCATTTTGTGCATTCCAACGGACCCTACATTTTGTTTGTAGGTGACATATGCGGGGTTTCAGACAGGAAGAGACAAAGATCAACTTTTTGGAGCATCTTCTACTCAAATTTTTCATAAGCAATGATTTTTTAGCATCTTTTATGAGTTATAATGGGGAGTAGCAGTTGTCGGAAGCAAAAACGTAAGATAAATCTTACAAAAGAAAAAATTGAAGCATATAGACAAAGAGATAGAGAAGGTACTGGGAAGAGAAGACAAGGTATGCTAAATATTGGTGAACCTAACCCCTATGGTCTTTCAAGTGAAGAGGAAATTGAATATGTTCAAGGTGAAAATATCAAGGTGAAAATGTTGGAATTGAAGATGTTGAACATGATATTGCAATTGGGAATGAAAATATTGAAATTGATAATGAAAATGTTGGTTTTGAAGATGTTGAACATGATATTGCAATTGGGAATGAAAATATTGAAATTGATAATGAAAATGTTCAAGGTGAAAATGTTGCATTTGAAGATGTTGAACATGATATTGAAATTGGGAATGAAATTATTCAAATTGATATTGAAAATGTTTAAGGTGAAAATGTTGGAAATGAAAATTTTGAGCATACTATTGAAGCAAGTGTAAATTATGTTTCACCATATTACATGAGAAATGAAGAACCTTGTGTGGAAGAAAGACATATTCCAAATTCAAGACCTTCAAGAACCCCTAAATGGTTACTTGAATTTGATGAGAACATTATAAACAATTTTGAAGGCAAGGGGTCAACATGAACTATTCAGTTGTGGGCTTGAAGACTTTTCAACCAATATTTAAGTGATAAGACATTGACCGAGCAATGCCAACTTTTTGTACAATTTCTAAAGATGCAAAAGATGAGACCTTTTCTAGCCAAATTGAAGATTCGTTTGAACAAGAAGACCAAAAAAATTCTATTATTGTCAAAAATATTTTTAATGCTCTCAAGTCTATTGGAAAAAATAACAAGGAAAAGGATAAGAGAGTTTCTCAGAGAGTCATTACAACTGCCCTAGTAAGCCATCAATTGAAAAAAGCTCGCTTTATGAGACAAAATTGTATTGATTTTGACATAAATTGTAAAATTTTTGATAGAGCACTCACAAGAAGAGAAAGAATAGATGATCCTCTTCAAAATGATACATGGGATTTTGTTGGGAGGCTCCACGTGTTGATAAGAAGCTAACCGATAATGTAAAGTAGGTAATTCAACAATTTTGGCATGATAACTCTAGAGTATCACCCAATGCAAAGGATGTTTTAAAGTTAAGAATTGGCAATCGAGACTGTACACCACATCCTAAACATTTCTTGGAATCAAGCCAAACAATGTTGTTCAATGCATCTTCCGAAATCATCAAGGGACTTGCTAGATCTATGTTATGTTCTAGAGATGATGGTTGCTTTTTCTATAGAAATGGTTGTTTAAATGCAAAGTGCTCACAATGTGGTGGCTTGTCAAAGTTTGTTCAATGTTTTCATGAAAGTTCCAAACATGAATTTGGAAAGAAGCTTGTTGAGGGAAAGATATGAGATAGTCAAATATACTTTGTAGAGTGGAGGTGAAGGTTCTAGATGTGAGCTGGTTACAAAAGAATGCAATGTTGATTTTATTTGAGATTTTAAGGACAATCTTTTCTACAAGTATGCAAGGCATAGTCATAGGTCTCAGTGGTTGGATCAACAATTTAGGATGTGTAAGGACTTTTTTTCGATTGACACTATTATATCAGTGGTTGATTTTGTAGAAAACCACACATTGCAACCACAAAATGAGGTACAATCTCAGTATTGCAATTCCATTCAGATTGCTATTTTTGTCCACATAACATTTAGAAATGCACCTGATAGTACAAAGGAGGATTGAAAGATAATTAGAGAGTATCATTTTTATATGAATGATGATAGATGTCGCTCATCTGAGTATGTCCAACATTGTTTCAAGAATTTTTTTGAGTTCTTGCAGGAGCATGATATAGCACTGGGCCAACATCTAATTTGCTCAGATAATTGCACAGGTCAATTCAAGAATGCTCGTATGTTTTATTGGTTGAGTATAATTCATGTAGAGAGGGGTCTACCTCATATTTGGAGTTTTTTCAAAGCTAGACATGGGAAAGGGGAGCATGATGGAGTAGGTGCATGCATAAAGAGAGCTCTAGTTAAGGAGCAATTAAATATTTCAAGAGAAAAATTTAGCGATGGATGTTCTATTGTTGATTGGTGTAGTTCAACATTGTCACAGGGAGGGACACTTGATTCAACAGTGCACAAATTCTTTTGGTTCGTTGAGGAGGGTATAGTGGGAGGCAAATTGGATTGTCATACAATAAAAGATTCTTCAAAGATGCATTCATTTCGAAGCTTAGATGCAGACACATGGACCATTTGGACACGACAGTTGACTTGTTTTTGTCAGAGTTGTATTCAGTGCGAGTGGGATCAATGCGAGTCAAGTGAATGGGTGGATACATGGGTTCCACAGTATCTAACTCCTTTATCTCAAACAATATCCATGACAAATGACACAATGGAAAGTTCAGTTGATTATGACCTGCTTTAAGATCTACTACAACCAGGAAATGTTTTTGCAGTTGTTGCACCATAGGGGAATGAAGAGAGATCAGACTATTGGTTGGCTCGATGTGTGCAGGTAAAGCATAAGCTAACACAACCGATGGAAGATGATGATGGTTTCATGTATCCTACAGGTTCAGTTGTGGTTGTAGGAACTTGGTTTCAAACATACATGATTAGAAAGAATGGCATACCTACATTTGAAGACTATGAGAAACACAAAACCATTCTCATGTATTTGTACCTTGTTATAGCATCAAATGTTAAGTTGTTGAAGCGTCATGCTAGACCAAAGACAAAACAACTATGGAAACTTAGTAATGCTGATCATGAAGCAATATTGGATACTCTTAAGCAAAGAGATGACCCTTCAAGCACACTTGAATATCATTTTCAAGAATGGAAGGTACAATGTTATGTTCATTATGATTAAGTTCATTAGTGTTCTTTATTTAATACTAAAATTTTATATACTATTGTAATGCAGGTGTCTTTAATAGTGATATTTTGTGTGCACTTTTGTGATATTTTTGGCAAGATTGATCATGGACCTATTGCAACAATAGCCAGCTCTGATCCTTTCGGAGAGGTATGTGACATATTAGAATAATATAGATTGGTTATTCTAAGTGTCTTTTATAGTTTGCATCACCAATTCATCATCATTCAAGGTGTTTAGATTAATATAGATTTATTAGTCTAAGCATATTTTCCATTGTGACAATATAGATTTCTCATTTTCCCACTTTTGTGATATTCCTGCAATGATTGATCATGGACCTGCTGTAACAATAGCCAGCTTTGATCCTTTTAGAGAGGTATGTGATAGATTAGAACAATATAGATTGGTTATTCTAAGCATCTTTTATAGTTTGCATCACCAATTCATCATCATTCAAGTTGTTTAGATTAATATAGATTTGTTAGTCTAGGCATCTTTTCTATTGTGACAATATAGATTTCTCATTTTCCCACTTTTGTGATATTCCTAGCACGATTGATCATGGACCTGCTGCAACAATAGCTAGCTCTGATCCTTTCGGAGAGGTATACGACAAATTACAACAATATAGATTGGTTATTATAAGCATCTTTTATAGTTTGCATTACCATCTCATCATATTTTGTGTCATTTAGAATAATATAGATTGGTTATTCTAAGCTACCTTGATGGTTTGTATAGGTGCTTGTCAGTCTAGAATGTGAACATACTATTATTGTGGAAGACTGTGCCCTGAATGCCTCCAATAGGAAAATTTTGTAAAATTTGATTTTGCAAATTGGAAACAATGTAAAAATGTCATAATTGTGTATGGCCATAATCTATACCCAGTGATGTTTTTTGAAATATGGGTCAAATGTCTGGAATTGTATAAAGGGTATGTTTAAAATGTAAAGGGGTCTGTATTTTGGAAACTCATAGGTTGAATTAGTCATACAGGTGTATGCTTTGTTATTGTTATTGGGACAATTATGTAATAACATTTTGTACTTAATCAAGCTACAACATAAGGTTTTCTTCCTGGTTCTTTCCTGTCAATATGCTCATTTGAACCAAGTTTTGTAATATCTCCTATTTATATATAATAAATTATAGTGGCTTGCCACTTTTTCTCCTTGAATCCAACTTAGGTGCAACTTCATTTTTAGCAACTTTCATGAGGTTTTTAAGGAAATCAATGTTTCCAACCTTGCCACACCCTATAAATTCATCAAACACATCTATTAGGACCTGCACAAGCTTGATCCAACCTTAAATCTTGCTGCCCCCACGTTTCATTAACATTAGCAAGTTGTAACCACCATTTTTTACCTAATTCCACTCATTTTTGTCATGCATGGCAACTCGCCAACTCAAGTATAGATGTTTCCAGCTCTCTAACTCACATAGTCACCTTATACAATCCTAATAAAATCTACCATGGCAATACCATCTAGTTGCAGGCTGTACAATAGATGGTATGGCGTTTTAGCACTTTGGACTCTTAAGGGAAATCATTGGTCCTATGTAGCTTGAAGTGATTCGGCATATTTGGGTGGAAAAGAGGACCATCCCTAGTGTAAATGTACCCATCTATATGTGTTGGAATAGTCCATTTGGTTGTATGAGTTGCTAAATGAAAGTTGCACGACTTTGCAACTTTACACTACTTGCATTTGACAACTTTTCCCTTAGCTGAAAACTTTCCACCACAAGAAAAAACCTCCGAGATAGCAAAAATTGAGAGAGGTTATTGTAGATGGGCCAAACAAGATCCCATAGCCTGAAACAAAGAGTCTGTAAATGTTACGGTTTCTGAGAAATACACCTTCAAAGATTGCTGCCTTTTAACAGTTTGGACTCTTAAGGAAAATCGCCGGTCTAATGTAGCTCAGAGTGATTCGACATATTTGGGTACAAAAGAGGACCATCCCTAGATTAAACATACCCATCCGGATGTGTTGGAATAGTCCATTTGGTTGTACAAGTTGCTAAATGAAAGTTGCACCACTTTGCAACTTTACATTGCTTGCATCTGACAACTTTTCCCTCAGTTAAAAGCTTTCCACCATGGAAAAATGCCTTCAAGATAGAAAAAAATGAGAGAGGTTATTGTAGATGGGCCAAACATGATCCCATAGCCTCAAAAAAAGAGTTTGTAAATGTCACGGTTTATGAGAAATAGCCCTTCAAAGATTGCTGCCTTTTAGCACTTTGGACTCTTAAGGGAAATCACCGGTCCAATGTAGATCAGAGTGATTTGGCATATTTTGGTGCAAAAGAGGACCATCCCTAGTGTAAACATACCCATTTGGACAAGTTGGAACAGTCTATTTGGTCGTACGAGTTGTTGAATGAAAGTTGCACCACTTTGCAACTTTACACTGCTTGCATCTGACAACTTTTCCCTCAGCTGAAAACTTGCCACCATGGGAAAATGCCTCTGAGATAGAAAAAACTTAGAGAGGTTATTGTATATGGGCCAAACACGATCCCATAGCCTCAAACGAAGAGTCTATAAATGTCATGGCTTTTGAGAAATAACCCTTCAAAGATTACTATCTTTTAGCACTTTGGACTTTTAAGGGAAATCGTCGATCTAATGTAGCTCGAAGTGATTCGACATATTTGGGTGCAAAAGAGGACCATCCCTAGTGTAAATGTACCCATCCATACATTTTGGAACAATCCATTTGGTTGTACAAGTTGCTGAATGAAAGTTGCAGCACTTTGCAACTTTACACTGCTTGCATCTGACAACTTTTCCCTTAGTTGAAAACCTGCCACCACGGGAAAACACCTCCAAGATAGAAAAAACTGAGAGAGGTTATTGTAGATGGTCCAAACACGATCCCATAGCCTCAAACACAGAGTCTGTAAATGTCATGGTTTCTGAGAAATAGCCCTTCAAAGATAGCTATCTTTTAGCACTTTGGACTCTTAAGGGAAATTGTCGATCCAATGTAGCTCAGAGTGATTCAGCATATTTGGGTGCAAAAGAGGAAAATCCCTTGTGTAAACGTACCCATCCTGATGTGTTGGAACAGTCTATTTGGTTGTACGAGTTGCTGAATGAAAGTTGCACCACTTTGCAACTTTACATTGCTTGCATTTGACAACTTTTCCCTCAACTAAAAACTTGCCACCATGGGAAAACGCCTCCGAGATAGCAAAAAATGAGAGAGGTTATTGTAGATGGGCCAAAAAAAATCCCATAGCCTTAAAAAAGAGTCTGTAAACATCACGGTTTCTGAGAAATAGCCCTTCAAAGATTGCTTCCTTTTAGCACTTTGGACTCTTAAGGGAAATCATTGGTCCAATGTAGCTCAGAGTGATTCGGTGTATTTGGGTGCAAAAGAGGACTATCCCTAGCATAAATGTACCCATATGGATGTGTTGGAATAGTCTGTTTGGTCGTACGAGTTGTTGAATGAAAGTTGCACCACTTTGCAACTTTACACTGCTTGCATCTAACAACTTTTCCCTCACCTAAAAACTTGCCACCACGGGAAAATGCCTCCGACATAGCAAAAACCAAGAGAGGTTATTGTAGAGGGGCCCAACACTGTCCCATAGCCTCAAACAAAAAGTTTGTAGGAATCAGATTTTTTGAGAAAGAGCCCATCAAAGATTGCTGCCCTTTTGCACTTTGGACTCTTAAGGGATTTCACTGATTGAATGTAGCTCGAACTGCTTTGGCCAATTTGGGTGTGAAAGGGGACCATACCTAACCTAAACCTAAGCATCCAGATGTGATGGAATAGTCGGTTAGGTCATACAAGTTGTAGAACAAGATTTATTTATGTAGTTAAAAGTAGTTTTTCAGCCTCCAACTGAACTTCAACGTTGATTTTTGTGTGAAAAAAAGCCATGAGACCATAGCTGTTGATTTATTTTTAATGGAAACTAGTGGGTAGTAGAGTTAACTTCTTCATAGATTTAGCATTTGAGATTGCAAGAAGACATCAAAATGGCTAGTGTACTAAATAAATTCTTATGATTTCTAAAGAATGTTGATAACTCTACTCAATTGGCTTCTTTTTACAAAATCATACAAATTGAACCTTGGCATCAATAGACTATGTATATCAAGCTACCATAATTCTAGTTTCAACGATGAATATTTATCATGCATGTTTTAAATGACATTCAAGTTTATGGTGGTTTTGTTGTTTATATGATGTTATGTGATATTCTAATCCTATTTCATGCTTCTATGCTGCATATATACATATTTTTTATTTTTACATGTTTTTTTTACTAACAAACCCAAAATGAACCTAACCACCCCTAAAAAAGTTTTAGCCAAACTAGTGAATCGAACCCCCAAACCTGAACATGTAACTTAGTTTGTAAGTCAGTTATTGGGAGTTGGTCAGTTGTTTTGTGTGGGGGAGATTCTTAAAAAAGGTTGAGGAAGTCATTTTCGGGATTGATGAATGTAATTTTGTGAAGAATCAGTAAGATCATATTGAGTTACTTTGCAAAAACTGTGGTTTCTACACAAAAAATATGTGTTTTCTCCATTGTTCGACCACTACAGAAAAAGTAAATAGCTGCATAGCATGTGGAATGTGGGGGAAGTAGGCTTGAGAACCCTTTAAAGTTGGTTTGAGTGCTTTCTTTTCATTTTTTGTGAGTTTTGTGCCAAGTTTTCTCAAGGCGGGTAGTGAACCCAAATTTTGCATTTTTGAGTAAATTATGAATTATTGAAGCCCTCCACCTACTGTACCTTTCATGTGGATCAGTGGAGAGGATGTGTACAATGTGATTTGAATGTGTGCAGGTCTATTTAAGAAAAGGGAAATGATTTGTGAGTCTTGAAGTTGCTGTCCTAAGCAAATCATTGCTTAAATTACATAAAAATGAAGCTTTTAGCCTAGGGTTTGTTAAAATCAATGAGAGTGGGGGAATCTCTTTAACGTTTAAGCATATTGGGGTCATAATAGAGGTGTCTGAGTCAGTGGCATGGTCAGGGGAGTTGTGCAAGTGAGACTTTCAATAAACCCAATGCATTTGCGTGGTAAACAGATGGTTTCATGGGACATCTTGCTAAAGGACCTGTAGGTGTAGAATAATCTTAGAATTTGTTGTTTTATGACACAACTCAATATTTTTTGGGGTGTTCTTGTGAAGATCAAGTGTTTAAAGGGAACTCACTTTGTGAAAGAGGGCTAATTCACTAGCCTAGGACAGGGGTATGTTATTGGTTCTCAAATTTGGTCCAAAGGAGTCAAGGGTAGTTTTCACATATTTTTTCACCCCCACTCTGCATCAATCCAAAGATTGTTTGAAAGCGCTTGTTTTAGGATTTTAGCCATAACAACAAGCTAGTGAACTATTTGATAAAAAGCTTTGGTACACATGTATGAAAAATGTGGTGGCATAGACAAGGAAGTGAACTGTTTGAAAAAATGCCTCAAAGAAATGTGGTCTCATAAAATTCCAGGACAAGAAAATGCAATTGACAGTTGCTCCTAGTTATTAGTTATGTAATGTGAAGTAATTGTATAACTACTTATGTTGACTTTGTAAAAACTATATTGTAATTGAAATTTTTTCATCTATCAACATCTAGTTGTTAGTTATGCAATGTGAAGTAATGCTTTGAGTTTGAAATATGTGCAATGCAATGTAATCAGCGATATGAATATAAAATACATAATACAACCATTCTTTTTTATGCTCTTGTACATTGATATTTAACCATTGCTAACTTGATTAAATTTTCAAAGAGTTTAATCATGCACATGAGGAAGAAATTAAATTTCGATTGTCAACTTCTATATATCAAATTATCCAATAATCTTGAGTGTATCTCCATATACAAAAATGGCATCAACGCCAACTCAAACAAAGTATTACAAAATGTGGCATATGCCATCTCAATGTCTATTCAAAATTTACATGCCAAAATATCCATTTCATCCTAAACTACTGGTGGATCATCAAAATGGAGCCTCTTTCTAGCACTCGTTGGCTCTGAAGGTACCTGCACAAGAAAAATTCAAACCACAATTGAGATTAGTTATACTATATGATTTAAAATTGAATAATTAATATCAAAATCAAAATACATTAAATTATAATTGAACTCTAAAATTGTAATCTTGATTACTTGAAATATCCGTCTCTTCAAAGGGTCAGGAGTCCTAGAATATGCCCCTCTCAAAGAATTGACCAAACCAACTTTTGTAATGTCAATCTATATATGTGAACAAAAACATAAAATTGATCCAAGTTAGCATACAAATGTTGGTAATAGGAACATATCAATACCAAACACAAAATAAAATAAACACATACCTCTTTAGGCTGATCTTTTTCTTTATCTCCTTTAGGTGTTTCAACACCTCCTCCTTGAGGTGTTTCAACACCTAATCCTTCAGGTGTTCCAATATGTACTCCTTTAGGCATTGTGGTACTTTTCAACAATGGTGTATAGCTCATAACTTCCTGTACATAAAAATGAAAAGTACATATGAAACTACCAATCTATGTCGATGTATGTATAATTAATATAAGATCTTAAAAATATTAATTCAATCAAATTTGAGTTCAATTACCTTCCCCTTATAGAACATTTCACTTCCATAATTTGGACAAGGCTACACCTTGCTCACACTTGTCAATAATGACGTATAGATCATAACTACCTGTGCATAAAAATGGCAAGTACATATGAAACTGCCAATCTATGTCGATGTATGCATAATCAATATAAGATCTTAAAATTATTAATTCAATCGAATTTGAGTTCAATTACCTTCCCCTTATCTAACATTGCACTTCCATAATCTGGACAAGGCTGCACCTCACTCACACTAGGTATTTCCTACAAGAGGAAAATAAGATAAACATTTAAGTTATTATAGAATTTCATTAATGACAATTCAAATGACAAGCAAGTATATAATAAAAAAATGTAAACGAGTGAGTGCGAAAATATATACTGTGTGCATGTCGAGGCCAAATGAAATGGCCCTAAGGGTGCTATCAGTCACCTGTGCGAGCTCCTCCTTAGACATCAAATGTTAAATAGACCATGTAAATAAATATTAGTACATTATACTATCTCTTATTAATATTCATTTAAAAAAAATGCAAGTTATGAATTTACAACTTTAATCTTACCTGTGTCACTATTCCAATGTCCCCCTCTCTAGCAAGAGAGGACTTTGTAGGGTGTGCTCCACTCCCCTGCGTCTAATCTATAATTTCCACATCATGGAGGTCATAATCAAAAGTGTCCAAGGGATGCTTGACAGGCTGCACAAGAGGACCCAAGCATATCTGGTGGCACATGGAGCAAGTATGTGGCACACAAATATGTGGACCTGACGAGGATGATGCAACAACTCTCGAGCCATCACCAACATCACCAGAATGTGGCTGAGCTACTGTAGAAGCATGTGAAACAAAAATACCACTCAAAGAGTGAATAGCTTGGATAGTCTGTGTGGCCGCATCCTACATAATATCTGGATGATATACTAGAGGTGGTGGAGGAAGGGGAGGAGGGGGAACATATGGTTGTGGGACTACACTTACTGCCCCTGGTCTATCCTGGGGCATACCTCGACCAACCCCCTAGAAGGGTTTAATGTCAAAGTAATTGACATGATATCCTAACACAAACTCAACATAAAATTATTTAATAAAGTAAAATGGTATATCACAATTGTTGTTTGGTGGTTTATCAAAAAACATACACCAATGATCCCAAAAGTTATCTACAATGTCCATATGTGTGCACCATTTTATAGAAAGTTTTGGTTTATTAACATTAATTGAAAAACTAGTGTGGGGGTTAACAAATAAAGAGGCTATTTGGGCTTTGGTTATTTCGAGATCTTTCACATCATCATAAGACAATCCACATGCATAATATTCCCTCATGTCTTCTTGCCACGAATGAAAGGCATTATGTTGGGTGGAGAGGGTTTCTATATTTTTAATTATTTCCTTCAATGTGTTTGACATCTTGGATAATCGAGGGATTCTCGTATAAACTTCAGAAATGCCCCTCAATTGCTGCAATTTTTCATCAATTAATTCTTCAATTGATGGCTGCGAAGGTGGTGGAGCGTTTGACATTTGTGCATTTTCATTCTTAGGTGGTGGATCATTTGGAATTTGTGCATTTTCATTCTTAGTAGCCATAATGCCTTATTAAAGTTAAAAACTAATTAATCTAATTCAAATTAGACAATATAAATGAAAATATTGTAAAAATACCCTAGTTTTAAAAAAAACAAAAAAAAACCCTACTTTTTAACAAAAATCTATAAAATTCTCTATTTTTTAATACAAAGACATAAACAACACTATTTTAAAATCAAAATCCATAAAAAACATTCATTTTTAATCAAAAACCATAAAAAAATTCATTTTTAATCAAAATCCATTCTAAGCTCAAAATTTTCATAAAAATTCAATCAAAAACCCTATTTTGAAAAAAAATCATAAAAAACTAATTGAATTTATACAAATCTAATTCAAAATTAGATGAAAGAAAAGAAAAATCTAAAATCTAACATTTTCAAAATGGATATCGACTAAATCAGATATCTGTTATGTGAAGAACCTCCTCACTGTGCGCCCGCGGTTTGTTTGTGAATGTGTAAAATGATTTTAACAAGCCTGAAATATGTGTATATATTTTCCTCAAATTGGATATCTGATATGGAAATCTTGGTTTGGGCATTGCTTTGGAGGTGTGTACTGACATCCAAGCCACAAAAAAGTCAACTCGACATTTTCGCATTTTTGGGTCGATGAAAAACGTAATTTTTTCCCCATTGCCACTTTTTGGCCCATCATGATCCTGCACATACCCCGACAAAATGGATGTGATATAGAACATTGCAAGTGTCTTAAACATCTTGTGCAAGACCTCATTGATTTTGATCGTCTTTTAGTTGGAGGTGTTAATGATCAAGGAAATAAGTCTATTGCCCCTCCCAACCCAAAACTTGCAAAACCTTACCAACCCTAGCCAAAACATAATATTTCATTTTTCAAAGCTAGTGAAACTTCAAAGAATGATGTGATGAATGTTGACACGTGGATGATGAGAACATGGATACAATTCAACAAATTCCTATGGATACCATTCAATAGGGTCCTATGGATAATATTGAAAAATGTTTGATTGCATTGATCGAAACTCAACCTCATAAGGGTTGAACTAAGGGTATGTGCAGGATCATCGTGCAAAAAATAGGCCCTTAAGTGGCAAAAAATTCAGAAAAATCAGTGTTAGGCAACTTGACGTAAATATTTGAATAAGTTATCTATATTATTTCAAAAATGTGTAAGAATAGAATTTGTAGAAAATTGAATGTAGTTTCTAAAATACTAGGTTTATTTAAAAATAAATAAAATCTATTTGGTGAAAATTTGAAATTTCAATTAGTACTTAAATTTCAGGGGAAAAAATAAGTAGGTGTACACCACCTAACCATAATAAAATGATAATATTTTTTTGTAAGATTTTATATATAAGTAGAGGACTCATGTGCGGATGTGATGCATATTTTTTTGTAATTCTTTTCCAAGTAAATAATTAATTATGATTTTTTATTACAACTTTTAGAAAATATAAAAACTCGTCTGTCGACCACCTTAACTTGGTCAAAACTTCATGAAATTTAATTTTTCTTTTTTTAATCCTATAGTATGTGAAGCATAGAATGTGACACATGTTTTTGGATTCAAAAAATATGATACCATTTGAAAGTTATAGATGTTTTTCAATCAGCCTATCGACCAGGACTTTAGTCGTAATTCTAATAGAAAATGAATAATAATTATTTATTAAATTTAAATTGAATCATAATTTATATTTTTGGAAAGCTGAGAATCTCCTCTAAAAACCCTTTTCGTTTCATTAATTTTGGGTGAAAAAAAAGTTGTCAGCCACATACCCTACAAATACCCATAATATTGCCACTTTTTGGTGCACCATGATCCTGCACATACCCCTAAAAAGCCTCTTGATATCGCTTTCTCCTCTAAAGATATTATTAGAAATGCACCTGATGGTCCTCTTTACATAGCCAACCAAATCAATGATAAGCCCACTAATGGTATATTAATTGATACCTTCTATGGAGAGAATGTGATCACTAAGGAATTCTTCCTTGTGCATGAGCTCTATCAAGAATCATACGAAAAACCGAAAGCATGGATAAATACACATAACATTTTTGCTTGCCCTATGATGGGATCAATCATTCTTCCCTGAAAAATAGGACCAAAAAGATTAAATGTCTCATTCTCCATCATATCAATGCCAAATTAATTTCATGTGAAGCTTGGTTACCCATGGCCACACTCCATGGAAGTCGTCCCGTTGGTTGTGCATAAATGCTTAAAGTTTCCCTTTGACAATGAGATCTTTACTATGCACCATAGTGGCTTTAATCCTTTGTCCTCCCAAGGGAACTTTTCATTAGATTTCTTTTGGCCTAAGCCTATGGAACCCATTAAACCTCGAGAAGACTTCTTTTCAAATCCTATCAAAAGGTCAAGGAAAAATGTATAGCAAAACTATCCCTTACAAACATGCCTCAACCTATGACCAAGGCTACAATCCTTGACAAAACCATGATTAAACCTAAAGATATCCAAAATAACCAAGACCAAACTAAGAACAATTCTTTTCCTATCTCCTACAAAAGCCCAAGAGAATGAAAAAAATCATGTCATGCATCCTAAAATAAAACAAGTTTATAAAGCTATAGAGAAAGTGGTTGAACAAACTTCCATGGTTCCTTTCGTTCCTCCCCTTAGGGAAGAAAGGAAACCTATGGTTGATAAACCTGCTCCTCCACGAAAACAACTTGAAAGCCATACTAAAAGAAATAGAAATTCTAGAGAGCGTAGATGTAGATGTCATGCTCTTTCTCGGAGGTTAAACGAAGAGACAAAAAAAGAAAATCAAAATACAAACTTGATTAAAGAAATACACAAAGAGTCTCTGTCTTCACCAAAACAAAAATATCCTATAATAGAACCCCAACAAGAGCCAAACCCTTCTTTGGACATTATCATTAGACCTCCTATTGTGATTAATTTAGATGATGATGAAGATATTTCTAAAATTGAAAAGGAAGTGCATAATGAATTGAATACATTGTTTTCCTCTTTTATGAGCTTAAATGATAATTCTCCTAAGAAGAGTGTTGAACTTGGTGATACCCCTAGTTCGGCACTTGCTATTGTTCCTTTGGCTAGTTGTCTGCCTTCTATCTACGATGAGCACAACTAGGATGTGATGACCTGCTAATGGGTCGAATCGCATGTGCCTTACTAGTCTTTTACATTATTGTTATCTACTGAAAATGCACCCTGCTGAACCCTATGTTCAATAATTTAGAGAAAACATGGGAAGACCTCTAAAGTTGTAGGTTACTTATAAACAGAGGTCAACCTCCGGAGAAGGCCAGCTTCCTAATGGTGATCACCTAAAACTACTTATTGATGAGGAAAAGGGAAGAAGGATATGCATGAACTGAAAAACTAGTATTCAAAAACTAAGGTGATACACCAAAACTACCTAGAGCCTGCATATATAGCTTGTATACACAATTTCAACAATGACGTAAACTGGATTACACAAATCACTTTTCATATGTCTTTACATCAATAATTTATAAAGAGGTTAGGATGCTAAAAATCTTAGAGGGAAATAAATCTCACAACTAAAAATGATTGCACCTATAACACTAATTATAACCTACAATAACAAATACCTCTACAAAAGGTGCTAAATTTGAGATAAAATTGCAAGGAAAAGAATAATATTTCACAAGTAATTTGATCAATCAATAAGTGCACACAATAAAGTATAGAGTGAGAAGGAAAAATACTCAATATCATTGATGTCCAAGGCCTTCACTAGTATACATGCTCAAAATACTGAGTTACAAAAGCATTGTCTTTTCTCCAAAGGACTCAAAAGTCATAGAGCAGAAAAAGAACTACTAAGAACTAACTAAAAAATGAGTTACAAAAATGAATAAGTAACCAAGCCCAAGTGGTTCCACAAAAAAAGGCTCTAGAAGCATCTTGGGTCGGATGCCTTCCAAAAGCCTAAAATCTAGCAATTGGATTTCCTTCAAATAAGCTCCAAAGAGTGGAAAAGGTCAAATTTGACCATGTCAAAGATAAAGGCATAATAAAATACCCCTAGATGCTCTCAACTCCTAATCAAATTGAGTAAAATCTCCTAAATTCTCTCCTCATGTTGGCAAACTGAATTAAACCTCCTCTATGTCCTTGGCATGTCATAAATTCTAAACCATATCCTTCTCATGACTTGGTATTATCAACATATGTCCCCTATTTTGCATTTAAAATAGTGACTTGAATTAAGTGATTTATAAAACATCACTTAACCAAGTACTTTACAATTTTAACAAATGCAAAACTAAAAAAAAACATACTCAGTCAAGGGAGTCAAAGTAAAATTTCACCAAGTATAAATTAATTAAAAGGCCTAAGGAATACAAGGCATAAGACCTAAGGTCTTAGCCCACAGGGATATTAGTTACATTGCATTTTATTTTAAAACATAGGAAAAAAAAGCCTAAACTTCAATTGGCATATACTAGGGTAAAAACCCTAAAACAAGGCCGAGCCAAAGTTTGACAAAGCATTTTCATTCAAGCCTTAGGGAAATGGAAGCACCGCCATAGTGTTTAAAAGAGATTTGATACAAGATTATCTATGGATTTTGATGGTGGATTTCATAGTGAAAATAGAGGCATTTCACTGCATCCCTTCATAGAAACACTAGTAAGTTATTTCTTAGAAGTATTTTTTAGAAAAACTTCTATTCTTTGCTCGATTTTGCTAATATAGGCCCTCCATAGCTGTGGCTCTTTTTTTTCCCACTTATGTATTCATATTTTCCTTTCTCTATTACCTCTTGGCCGCCATGGAGTTTGCATTCATTTTCAAAAATTACATATCAATGTAACAGGCTGTGGCCTTCATTTTCTGTAGTCTTCATTTTTTCTTTAATGGCTGTGGACTATAGGGTCTTAGATGTTGATTGACCCATAATTGATTCACACCCTTGACATTGTTCATTCTTTTCATAAGAATTTTTTTACAGGTATAGGAAAATGAGGGTTTTCTGAGAAGAAACCCTAGCAGCCATACTTATGCTGATAAAAGGTTTCCATAACCTTTCTGTTCCTTTATAAATGGCTCGACCCTTCTCATTTTTCTTTACCTCTCAAAAGATTTCAAGGGTTTTATCCTTCTTTGGTAGATAATTAAAGAATATATTTTATCTTGGGCTGTTGCAAAGATTTCATATTTTCTAATTGCAACTTTTACTATTGTAGCAATAGGTAACAGTATGGCAGGTCTAACATCTAATAATGTTTCCAATTTTATTCTTTACTGGTTGTGTCTCTTCATCTATACTATTTTTATCACCTACTTTGGGATGATGCTTACATTCCTTGTTCCAGTACCAACATTAGCATCTATAGCCTTTAGAATCCATTTTTTCTAATGGGGCATGGCTGCAGTTACATTTTCATGTTGGTCATGAAAATTTATATGGAGTTTATCTAAACCCATATCTTCCATTCATGCTAGTTATGGTTTTCTAGGTATAAAACTCACAAGGGTTTCACTGGCTGAAGATATCTTTTCATTCCTGTAGTTTGAAATCCTATTATATGCTGAAATATTTGTGTTGATGGGTCTGACAAGCACAACAACAGTTAAGCAGAATATTACTATTCTGCTCTCCTGAAAGAGAAATAATAACACATGGATATCTAACTCCCAAGGTCTTGGTAATCGGTTTTTGACTGTGCTGATTTTGCTCAATGGTTGATGTGAACTCTAATGTTCAAAGGGCCTGTTGGTGTTGAGCTTGTGGATTGTTCTAAGATCAAACATAAATTTAAACCTACTTTAGCTAGGGTTTTCAAAGAAACAGAAAAAGATAGATCAAAGCTTTGGAACCGAAGAGAATAATAATTCATCCAACTTAACCAGACTTGTTACCTTTCAAGGAATTCCTAACTATAATTGCAGAAAAAAATTAACTTGTGATTAACATAGTTTCATTCATTCACAGTGTTGATTTCAACAGTAGATTGCAAGTCACCATTTAAACAAAACATAAAATAAGATTTCATTCCTTGAAAGCTTTTCAAATCAAATGATTAACCCAAGATAAATACCATTCTGGAACACAATATGAAGTAGATTTAAATCTGGTTGCTTCTACTGTTAGTGAAACAGATAAGCAACATTTACAAATTTGGCACAATCACCAGTGTACATAAAACCTATGTCTTTAGATTGTTTCCATCTACACTAAGAAAAATTGAAAAATACATTACTGCCTTCTATCGAATCTAACTCCTAATCTATTGCTACTCTTAAGCTTCTCTTACTTCTTAGAAAACTCCTACTATTCCTACTTTTCTATTTTTTTTTCTCCCCCCTACCTACTCTTTTTGTCCTGTTTCTACAAAGAGGAAAAAATTCCATATATACAAAATGTTCCAAAAAGAATGCGTTGGCCGCTGTTTTAGGGTTTACAAAAATATCCCACTTTAGAAGGGTCGGCCCTCAGATATTTTGGAATGAAGATAATGTTACATTCAATGTGAATCCCCTTATCCATGCCAGTGAAGGATCACCCTCAGGAGAAGCCTTCAAATCTTTTACTACCACAACATTAACTTCATGCCTCCGTGTCCACCCTCGAGAGCTTCATCGGAGCTGATTTGAATGCCCTGGAGTATAGCCATTAATATTGATCTACCTTTTTCCAGTAGAGACCAGAACTGTCACTGAGACACGTAGCTTCTTCTTCCTTTCTACCTTTCTCCTGTTCTAGATCTTTCTTCTTGTTGACCCCTTCTGGAAACAGTCTTCAGCCTCCTCCTAGATCCTTACAGATGACACCGTTGGATACCAAATTGATCCATCGCTTCATTCACAGAGTAGATCCACACTGGTCGCATTTTGTTGATCTTTTTCACAGGGGTAGTCAATCAGCCAATGGTTTGCCTTTAGTTCCCTTTGATTGGGTGAACACATTCCATGTAAGATTCCCAAGCGGTCAAGGGTTGTTCAAACAAAATCGCATGTCGGTGAGACACTAATCGTGTCTCCCCGATGCAATTATACCTCACAACAGCTTTCAGAATAACATACGATGGTCAGCAAGACTTCATAGTGAGTGGCCAGAGTCATATTGATGTCACAAAAACCATCGGCAAGACAATTGTATTCGATAAGAGGTCATAGCGGGTGCTAAGAGTCATACCGATATCCCTTTTCCATTGGCAAGCTCATTGCTATCGGCAAGACTCCCCTCAGTTGGGGAGACGTTATATCGAAGCCCCCACCTTTTGGCGAGACTTCCATCGGTTGGTGAGACATCTCCCTAAACTCAAGATCTTTGGGCAAGCTCATTTAATCTGAGGGAGACTCCATCCTGTCGGCCAGGGGTTATAGTGAAGGCCCCAACTTTCAGCAAGACTTCAGAGAGTCGGTGAGACATTACACCGACCCCTTCCTTTATCGGTGAGACCCCCAGCGCTTGGCCAGACCCTATGCCGAACTCAAACCTTTCGGCGAGACTCCCCCATGTCGGCAGGACACCTCCCCGATACCATGACACTTCGGCGAGACCTCACCCTGTCGGTGAGACCTTACCCCAAAGTCACAACCTTTCACTGAGACCCTCCATGTCGGCAGGACCTCATAGAAAACACAAAAATTTCTCCCCAATGCGGCCTTGTGAACAACTGTTAGGGATACTTTCATCTGTTGGCAGGACGTTACTCCAAAGCCACCTCATTTCGGTGAGACCTCACTCCGTCGGTGAGATATTATACCAAGGGACACATCCTTCAGCAAGACAGCATGGGTCGGAAAGACCTTATGTCAAAGGAAAAATCTTTCCGTGAGACATACCATCATCGACGAGATATCATGCTAAGCTCAACTTCTTTCAGTGAGACCACCATTTGTCAGTAAGACATTACACCGACCCCTTCCTTTGTCGGCGAGACCATGATCATTCAGCCAAACTACATAGCAGTGATGCCTCCTTTCGGCGAGCTCATTTCATTTTGGGGAGACTCCATCCAGCTGGCCAGAGGTTATAGCGAAGCCCCCACCTTTCGGTGAGACTTCAGAGAGTCAGTGAGAAATTACATCAACCCCTTCCTTTGTCGACAAGATGTTCAACACTCAGCCAGACCCTATGCTAAACTCAAACCTTTCGACGAGACTCCCCCGTGTCGGCAGGACATCTCCCCGATACCATGCCACTTTGGCGAGACCTCACCCCATCGGTGAGACCTTACCCTGAAGTCATAACCTTTCGTCGAGACCTCCAACAGTCAGCGAGAGATTACATTGAAGGCATAACCTTCGGCGAGACTTCAACATGTCGAGGAGACTTTATCCCAAAGCAAACCCCTTATGCTAAACTCAAACCCTTCGTTGAGACATCACTTGGTCGGTGAGAGGTTACGCTGAGACCAAGCCCACTTCGGCGAGACCTCGCCCCTTTGGCCAAACATTATGGTGAACTCAAACCTTTCGCCAAGACCCTTCATCGGTCGGAAGGACCTTTCATCGAAGCCACCTTGTTTTGGAAAGACCTCACACCCTGTCGGAAAGACCTTATGCCGAAGGAAAAATCTTTTGGTAGGCTGAGACCACTTCGGGGAGACTCCTTCGGGTCGGCGAGACTTCATGCCGAAAGTAAACCACTCTCCCTGAGCTCAAACTTCTTTTGGCGAGACACCACCGGTCGGTGAGAGATAAAAAACTTCATGGTGACCAAAATGTCTCAGCGACCAGAGGATTTCAAATGGATAGAACACACTGGCAATTGGAAAGACATCTAGCTGGTCTCAGAGACTTTATTCTTTGAAGAGTTTCATGCCAGATCTGATTGAGGCATGCTTTCTGATTGATTTCCTTGTGAAATAACATCAGAGGTATGATTTAATCCTGCACAACAATGCCTCCATTAGTCCTCAAAAGTATATAAAATATATCATTTTTATCATTTCATTCAATTTTTAACAAAAAGAAACCCAACTCTAACTGAGGCAGAACCAAAATCTAACAAAAGACAGACCCAGGAGGAAAATAAGAGAACTCCTAAGACCAAACCAGGCAACTGAAGGAAAAGACAACAAAAGAAAAAGAAGGGGGACCAATTTTGTTCCAAAATAAAATGGGGTGGTTATGCAAGGCATAACAAATGGCGACTCGGCTGGGAAAATGGTTTAACCATTTTCAAGAAACTGAAGGATTCAGCTACCCAGAACTCTTGGTTTATGAACATCACAACTCCAATTGGGTCAGTTTTAACAACCAAGGTTGAGCTAGAATCTCAAATGTAAATCAACATTGGCTACCCCTGAATCTAGGTGTGTGCTTGATGGTGCATCACCCTTTTGTAAAGTTATCCTCATCTTTTGAACAATAATGTGCAAGATTTGAGCTACATGAGTTGATTCCTCTTTAGCTGTTGTGTAATGATATCTTGGGCATTGCTCCACTGCCAGTCAGGCGTCCATAGCCCCGATGGAGATACCTCTAGTTTTCTCACAGCATTGCTCTATTGCTAGTCAGGCGTCCATAGCCCTGGTAGAGATACTGAAATCACCCATTCATATTGAGTCTTATTTTCTCTTTTAGATAGTTCATTTTTTTATCTTTTCTCTTGGAGTTTCAAATAGTTCATTCAATTTTCTCTCGATATGTGAGATGTTAGACATTTGTTCTGGGTTGAAAACTACCATGGACCTCATAACAGTATCTGGGAATCAAATTTTTCACTTAAATCTTACAAAACTATCACCCTAGGACAAATATACCATTACAAGAGGAGATGATTTTGATGATTTGTGACAAATTCAAAGGTAGTGAATGAAGGTTGTTTACTTTGCACCTTGTTTTCAAGACTTTCCACAAATCTTATTGAGAATGGGCATAAAACAACGAATTTAGGACAAAATCAGCCAATTAGAAAATCTGAAAATATCTAAACCACTTCTCTCCTAATAACCAAAGTATACTTTAGATAACAACCCACAATTTAAAGATAGAAAGAATAGATAAACCCCAAAGAACAAAAAAATACATACACCAAACAACAAAGGAAACAAAAGGACATAAAGAAAGAACAAACAAACAAACAACAAAACTGTTTACAACAAATTATTTACATAAACACACAAAAAACAAACAAACTATTTACAAAAAGAACAAAAAAATATTTATATGTAGAACAAAACTATTTACATACAAAACAAAAGACCAAAACAAAAGAAAGCAAACAAACCCGAAACAAAAAAACAAGAGGACACGGGAAAAAGAAAACAATAGAACCAAAAGAAAACTAACTAAACCAAAAACCAACACTAACCAATCCTAATCCTAAACTAACTCCAAAGATAAGCTTACAAACACAAAACTGTAAAAATTTATGCATTGACTTGACTGATTTTTCATTATGTGCAACAATCTTAACTTACTAGGCATAGTTCTAAACCTAGCAAATTTATCTTTATACTCAGAAATATGAAGTTTATGTGCAATAAGTTCATTCTGAGGGTATAAAGCTTGAAATATTATTAGTTGTGGGTTCTTAGTTTTGTCATGATTTACACACAAACACGTTTTACTATCCCAAATGCCATAATCAAACTGAAAATCATTGAAACACAGAGGATAATGAAAGGACACCACCTGACTCAGAAGATTTCTAGTTACTGATGCAGACTTGTGTTGTATGAAATCCTCTCAAGGTTTCAGCTCATGGAACACCACTGAAGCAAGGTTTTCCTTGGAGCTGGGATATTCACTAACCAGCATCTCTATATTCATCTCGGGTATAGAGTCAATTTTTTTTTGGATTTCTCAAGATGAAGTCTTACTTTCAACACTCTCTTGAAACATGTCACCCTTAAGGGTTTGAGAATCTGCGTCCATCTTATTACCATTGATGTCAGGGATACTGGTACATGGTGAACAAGGATTTCCTTCGAACTCATTTGAATGCACAGAGTCAAAGTCAGGAAAGCACTTTCTCAATTCATATTCCTGCACATCATCAACAAAAACATGCCATTCAACATCAAATTTATCATTATTAAGATCAAATTAATTAGTGGATGCTAAGCAAGGACTTTCATCAAACAACACATTTGAGTAAACAAAATCAAAATCAAGAAAATACTCCCTTGTCTCATTCTCTTAGTCATGTTGAAGAGATTCAACTTCTGAGATAACCTCTTGGTTCTTTTCTTGGCATTCCACTGCTTCATCCAAATGTATCCCATCATAAATTTCTTTAGGGAACAATTGACTGATCTGCACCTCTACTCAAACTTCTTCCCTCAAAAATTCATTTTGGAATTAAGTCTTTTTCTTTGACCACAAGATTCATTGGCAATCTCATCTTGAAGTGTGTTATCTGTTTCAATCTGTTCACTACCTAAATTAGCAGAGTCATCCTCTTGTGTTATCCCATCAAAGTGTGTTTCTTCCTCATTCACCATCAAAGTCAATTCTCCACTTCTATCAAGCCCTCACTAGGTAGAGGAGTTTCATCAGTTGTTGAATCCATCTCAATGCAAGGATCAAGGTCGTCAAAAGATAGGGAAGAATTAAACCTCCTCACACAATTACTCTCATCATTTTGGATGGACTGATTATCATTTTCATGTGTGCTAGTTGTTTCATCCTCCTCATTGAGGGGATACATACTCCAAGGATTTTCCATAAGTATTCCTTCACTAGTGATTAGTTGCTTGAAATACAACTCCATCCTTCCTAGGAAGACATGGCAATCCATCTAAGAGTGTTGATTAGTTCGATGTATCCTACATCCACTTGGACCAACAAGTTCTGATAGTTTCAGATCTCCTAGCTCTTCTAATTTCTCCTTTATTCGATTTTGCATACGAGGGATATCAATCCAACATGAACCCTGTTCCTTTGTCCATTCCTCATCACCTTGATTCTCATCTTGATTAGAAGATTTTTTCAAATCGTTGGAAGATATTGTTGATTTCTTGTGACAACAATCCTATATTAATACCTCATCTCCTTCAAAGCCATCATTAATACTAACATTTTCAATAAAGCTAGATTCTATCTTGAGATTTCCATTATGCTCTAAATTTACATCCATTTCATGCTTTTTACCAAACAATTCATCAAAATTATATTCTGGCTCATCAAATGTTTCATCTACAACCTCATCATGATGTAATGGACTATGCTTTGGAATATGACTGAAAAGAGATGATATGGTCACAAATTCATTGACAAGTGGATTACTTAACTCTGTGATTTGATTTTGCAGAGAGAAGTTCTCCCAGTGGTCTTGTGTGGGATTGACCTAATATGGGGTGTTGGAAAATGTGGTGCTTGGAATCTCAGGAAGGTTGTAGCTGCTTGGTGAGAATTATTCCACCTGGGTAGGGATGGTGGGTTAAGTGGCATAAGGTTGCAGATGATGGAAGTTTTCAAGCACAAGAGGATTATAACCCTGAGTTTGGCTATCTGAATTTCTAGTGTCATGTCCAAATTGTGCCAATAAGAGAGCTTTGCTCAATGCATCATGCAAGGATGTAGCCTCACCACAACGTCTGACTTTGGTTGTAAATGAGGGGTTTAAACCCCAATAATAATGTTCTATAAGTATATGATCATCAACAACCAAATCTAAAGATTGAACCCTTTGATACATAAACAAAAATCTGTGATTAAATTGATAAATGTGCTCTAATGGTATCCTTTTTGTAGTTGCAAATTCATGTAATGGGTGTAGTGCATGTACATGAGGATCAAACTAATCTAAAAATAAGATTTTAAATTCTATCCATGAACAAACAGAATCTGGTGGCAGATTATCATACCATTGCCTTGTTGTACCTTGAAGTGTTTTGACAAATAACTGGAAGATGATATCCTGATGCTAAATCTGAAGAAAAATGAATACACGCCTACAAGTTTCGACATGTTCAAAAGAAATTTTCCCACTATTAGGGAAAAATAAAGGAAGCCTATCATACAGGTCACCAGGGATTTCATGGACAAATCTCAGTGTATACAAAGGGCTACCCATCAGAGTTGGGCTTTCCAAGATCTAACCCACTCCAACTCACAACAATCCAAAATTACTCAAAGGGGCCTTCCTAGCGCCAATTTCTATTGATGGGTTTGATGAGCACAACAATAGTTAAGCAAAATATTACTATTCTGCTCTCCTGAAAGAGAAATAATAACACATGGATATCTAACTCCGAAGGTCTTGGTAATCGGTTCTCGACTGTGCTGATTTTGCTTAATGGTTGATGTGAACTATAATGTTCAAGGGGCCTGCTGGTGTTGAGCTTGTGGATTTTTCTAAGATCAAACATAAATTTAAACCTACTTTAGCCAAGGTTTTTAAAGAAACATAAAAAGATAGATCAAAGCTTTGGAACTGAAGAGAATAATAATTCATCCAACTTAACTAGACTTTTTACCTTTCAAGGAATTCCTAACTACAACTGCAAAAAAAAATTAACTTGTGATTAACACAGTTTCATTCATTCATAGTGATGATTTCAACAACAAAGTTCAAGTCACCATTTAAAAAAAACATAAAATAAGATTTCAATCCTTGAAATCTTTTCAATTCAAATGATTAACCCAAGATTAATACCATTCTAGAACACAATATGAAGTAGATTTAAATCTGGTTACTTCTACAGTTAGTGAAACAAATAAGTAACATTTACAAATCTGGCACAATCACCAGTGTACATAAAACCTATGTCTTTAGATTGTTTCCATCTACACTAAGAAAATTTGAAAGATACATTATTGCCTTCTATCGAATCTAACTCCTACTCTATTGCTACTCTTAAGCTTCTCTTACTTCTTAGAAAACTCCTACTATTCCTACTTTTCTACTTTTTTTTCTCCCCCCTACCTACTCTTTTTGTCCTGTTTCTACAAAGAGGCAAAAATTCCATATATACAGAATGTGCCAAAAAGAATGCGCTGGCACCTGTTTTAGGGTTTACAAAAATATCCCACTTTAGAAGGGCCAGCCCTCAGATCTTTTGGAATGAAGCTAATGTTGCATTCAATGTGAATCCCCTTATCTATGTTGGTGAAGGATCCCTCTCAGGAGAAGCCTTCAGATCTTTTACAACCAAAACATTAACTTCATGCCTCTGTGTCCACCTTGGAGTATAGCCATTAATATTGATCTACCTTTTGCTAGTAGAGACCACAACTATCATTGAGACATGCAACTTCTTCTTCCTTTCTTCCTTTCTCCTATTCTAGATCTTTCTTGTTGTTGACCCCTTCTGGAAACAGTATTCGGCCTCCTCCTAGATCCTTATAGATGACACCCTTGGATACCGAATTGATCCATCACTTCATTCACAGAGCAGATCCACATCGGTCACATTCTGTTGATCTTCTTCATAGGGGTAGTCAATCAATCAATGGTTCACCTTTAGTTCCCTCTAATTGGGTGAACACATTCCACGTAAGTTTCCCATGGGGTCAAAGGTCATTAAAAAAAATTGCATGTCAGTGAGACACTAATTGTGTCTCCCTGATGCGATTATAACTCACAGTAGCTATCGGCATAACATATGACGATCAACAAGACTTCATAGCAAGCGGCTAGAGTCATATCGATATCACAAAAACCATTGGCAAGATAATCATATTCAACAAGAGGTCATAGCAGGCACTAAGAGTCATATCAATATCCCTTTTGCATTGGTAAGCTCATCACTATCGGCAAGACTCCCCTTAGTCGGCGAGACGTTATATCAAAGCCCCCACCTTTCGGCGAGACTTCCATCAGTCGGTGAGACATCTCCCTAAACTCAAGATCTTTGGGCATGCTCATTTCATCTTGAGGAGACTCTGTCTTGTCGGCCAAAGGTTATAGTGAAGCCCCCACCTTTCGGTGAGACTCGAGAGAGTCGGTGAGACATTACACCGACCCCTTCCTTTGTCAGCGAGACCTCCACCACTTAGCCACACCCTATGCCAAACTCAAACCTTTCGGCAAGACTCCCTCGTGTGGGGAGGACATCTCCCTAATACCATGCCACTTTGGCGAGACCTCACCCTGTCAGTGAGACCTTACCCCAAAGTCACAACCTTTCGCCTAGACCCTCCGTGCCAGTAGGACCTCATAGCGAACACAAACCTTTCTCCCCAATGTGTCCTTGTGAAAAATTGTCAGGGAGACTTTCATCCATTGGCAGGATGTTACTCTGAAGCCACCTCATTTCTGTGAGACCTCACCTTGTCAGTGAGACATTATACCAAGGGCCACATCCTTCGGTGAGACACCATGGGTCAGCAAGACCTTATGTCGAAGGCAAAATGTTTCAGTGAGACATACCATCATCGGCGACATATCATGCCGAGCTCAGCTTCTTTCGGCGAGACCACCATTTGTCAGTAAGACATTACACTGACCCCTTCCTTTGTCAGCGAGACCATGATCATTTGGCCATACCACATAGCGATGATGCCTCCTTTTGGTGAGCTCATTTGATTTCGAGGAGACTCCATCCAGTTGTCTAGAGGTTATAGCGAAGCCCCCACCTTTCGGCGAGACTCCGGAGAGTTAGTGAGACATTACATCGACCCCTTCCTTTTTCGGTGAGACCTCCACCACTCGGCTAGACCCTATGCCGAACTCAAACCTTTCGGCGAGAGTCCCCCATGTTGGCAAGACGTCTCACCGATACCATGCCACTTCGGTGAGACCTCACCCCGTCGGTGAGACCTTACCTCGAAATCACAACCTTTTGCCGAGACCTCCAGTAGTCGGCAGGAGATTACACCAAAGGCATAAGCTTCGGTGAGACTTCAACATGTTAGGGAGACTTTACCTCGAAGCAAACCCCTTATGCCGAACTCAAACCCTTCGGTGAGAGGTTACGCCGAGAACAAGCCCACTTCGGCGAGACCTCGCTCCTTTGGCCAGACATTACGGTGAACTCAAAAATTTTGTTGAGACCCTTCATCGGTTAGTAGGACCTTTCATTGAAGCCACCTTGTTTTGGCGAGACCTCACCTTGTCGGCAAGACCTTATGCTGAAGGAAAAATATTTTGGCTGGCAGAGACCACTTCTGGGAGACTCCTTCGGGTTGGCGAGACTTCATGCCGAAAGTAAACCACTATCCCAGAGCTCAAACTTCTTTTGGCGAGACACCACTGGTCGGAGAGAGATAAAAAAATTCATGGTGACCAAAATGTCTCGGTGACAAGAGGATTTCAAATGGATAGAACACACTGGTAGTCGGCAAGACATCTAGCTAGTCTTAGAGACTTTATTCTTTGAAGAGTTTCATGCCATATCTGATTGAGGCATGCTTTCTGACTAATTTACTTGTGAAATAAAATTAGAGGTATGATTTAATCCTGCACAATAATGCCTCCATTAGTCCTCAAAAGCATATAAAATATATCATTTTTATCATTTCATTCAATTTTTAACAAAAATAAACCCAACTCTAACTGAGGCATAACCAAAATATGACAAAACAAAAGACAGACCTAGGAGGAAAACAAGAGAACTCCTAAGACCAAACTAGGCAACCGAAGGCAAAGACAACAAAAGAAAAAGAAGGGGGACCCATTTTGTTCTAGAATAAAATGGGGTGGTTATGCAAGGCATAACAATTTGTTCCTCAATTATGTGTTATTCTAAACCATATTTTATGATTATTTTCATAATCACTACCTCATGAAAATGTAGAGATACTAATTTAGATATTAATAAGAAGCACGGTCTGATTACCATGAATGAATTCAAGTGTTAACTTCAAAAATAAAAAAACAAAACATTGTGTTTTGTTCTCATAAGACCGTCTCTTTTATATTGAAACTAGCTCAATATTTTCACTATGCATAATACTTTAAAACTGCTGATATGTTTTTCTGTATTGGACTGTCCCTTCATGATTGTGATTATATCTTATAGGAATACTTTGCTCTACATTGCTCAATCTTGTACAATCTTCTCTCTCACTATAAACCCAGTTTATCAATAGGAGCAAGTTTACGTTCTCCTTTTTGTTGTTTATGAGATTACTCTTCAAGGCTTCCTCAATAGCATAAACCATCTACATGCTATATTCACATTATGCCTTCATCAAATAACACATTAATGCATTTATGCAATCTTTGTAAACTATCCCAACACAAAATATTGCATTCATTCTTTATGATTTTCCACAATAACTATATGTCACTTATGATAGTGACTATCAACTCACTACGATAAATGATGTGTACTTGTTTGAGTGAAGAATAAAGAGATAAATTAACCAATGAGTATCTTTGAATGCCTCTTTAAAGCACAAAAAAGCAACACATTGGGCTCAACCCTTGTGGGAGCCACATTTAAGCCACATGCTACAATAAGATGAAATAATAACATTTCTTTTCCTATATCTGCACATGAAGCAAACAAGTTAGCAAAATGAATGCATATTTTTTGATGTGTTTGATGACTTCATTGTTCTCTAGGACATCCAAGGTTTGCATTCTTGTTTAATGCATTTGGAGATTAGTTTATACATGCATAGGTGTATGTTCATGTAAGGTTAAAGACTTCTCATTGCTTAGAGCATTGCTCTATCATCATTGTTATTGCCAGATGCAGGAACTAAGAGCAACATGGAGCTAGGAGGAACACAAATAGCTTGGGGCAACAACAGTGCAAGACATCACACCTTAAAGCAGTCATTCTCAGCCAATGACTGGTCTCTCTCCTTATATGCACATTTACATTTATTTACTTATTCATGTATATAATTTTCTTCAATTACATTGAATAAGTCAAGTCTCACGGCTTGTGTGAGACAAATATGCACTTTTTTATCAATAAAGATTACTTTTTCAAAAAGATTTGTGTAAATATTTTCTAAGTTACATGCACTTGTATAAATGCAATGATCTATTACTATAATTTTGAAATCTTTCTAATTTTTCTGTTTATACAATTGAATGTAATATAGGAAATATTAATGAAAAATGTACCTCTCTCTTTGTTTCTAAACAAAAAGGTCAGCCTAATTGAGCAAGTAGTGAAATTAGGTAACAGTTTTGGGCAACATCTGCTATGTGTTTTCCTGATAAACATGAATACTAGTTTCCTAGGCTTATCTATTGGGCACAAAGTCACTTAGAAAACTAGTCTTATGACTTTTATAACTCAGTAGAACAGTGTGAAGGACACTCAGAAACTTATTGAAGGAAAATATAATTGAAGGGAAACTACTAAACTATTCTGGAACAACACTTAGGGAATTAAAAAAATAACTAAACTAAGGTGCAACAACACTTATTGAAAGCATAAACCTAACCTAACATATACAAGGTAGATCATACCTCGAAACACCGTTTTAGGTGTATCCCATTAATTGAGCTAGTTAGAATTTCACCATCCATTGTTGATAACTGGAATGCATTATGCTCCTTGCATTCAATAATGACAAACGAGCCACTTCAAAAATTGTCAAACTTCATGTGCTTTCTAGGCCCACTTTTCAACGCATCCCACTTGAGCACAACATCACCCTCTTTGAACACTTTGGGTGTTGCTTTCTTATCAAAAACTCTTTTTATTTGAAGCTAATGATACTCCAAAGACTTCATTGCTTTATCTCTTGTTTCTTCCAGCTCAATGAGCTGAGCATATCTAACATACATTGGATCTTGTTCTTCAAACATTTCTAGCTGGTGTACAATATCAAGAGCTGGCAGCTCTATAGATAGAGGAAATATTGCCTCCTTTCCATAAACAAGTACATATGGTGAATTTCCAATTGAAATTTTTGGGGTCACTCTATCTGCCCGCAAGATAGATTTTAGCTTATTGCGCTAAATTCTTTGATTATCCTCCATAGTTCTTTTGATAATTTTGATCAGATTCTTGTTTGTGCTGTCAGCCAAACCTTTACCTTGAGGGTGATAGTTAGAAGATGTATTCAAATGGATTTGCCATTTTTAATAGCTAAATCACTCACTCTTAATCCAAAAAATGCAAGAGAATTATCTAAAATGATTCATTATGGAACACCAAACTTGGTTACTATATCATCATAAAATTTTAAAACAGATGACTCATTGGCTTCTTTCAAGGCCACTGCTTCAGTCCAACATGTAAAGTAATTAGTAGCAGTGAGTACCCACTTGTGACCCACACTTGAAGGTGGATTTATGTGACCTAAGAAATCAATACCCCACCTCATGAAGGGCTACTCCACTTGAATAGGCTGCAAAGGAAAAGCTAAAAACCTCTCTTTTCTTGCAAATAAAGTACATTTTACACACTTCCTTTCCCAAGCATGGAAATATTTAAACAAGCTTGGCCAATAATAGCCAACTCTCATAATTTTCCATGCAGTTCTTGGGGAAAAATGACCCCCTATAGTCCCATCATGGAGCTCATGAAGCACTTTCTCTGTTTGATCATTATCAATACATCTCAACAAAACACCATTTAGATCTTTTCTGAAAAGAACATTATTGATCAACACATATGGAATAGACTGAAGTCTGAAATACCTTCATCTAGCTTTGTCAAAACCTGGTGGACATTCACCAGTATGTAGAAAGTGAGTCATATCATGCACCCAATCTGCTCCTAGTACAGGTGCAACATTATGAGAATCATCAGTATTAACTAGAACAACATCTATTTATGTTGTCTCTTCACTTTCTGGTGTTGAAGCAAGCTGTTCACAAAGTCCTTTACCTCTTACAAGCTTTGTGATCTTGATATCAACATCATACTCCATGACTTTAGTGTTCCATCTAGCTCTCTTCTCATTAAAATTTTTACTTAATAGGAACTCCTTTACACTTGGATGTGCAACCATTGAATGAATCCTATTATTGGAAATTAATGGCTTAAATTTTTTTAGATTTCTTATGACAACAAGAACATGCTTTTCAACAAAGTTGTATCTTAACTCATAATCATCTAAACCTTGACTGAAAAAGGCTATTGGCTGCTCTAAACCATCACTATTTTTCTGAACCAGTATAACATAAATAGAATCTATGCTACCAAAAGCATACAAAATGAAATCTTTTGAAAAATCTAGATTTACTAGTGTGGAAGATGATGCTAAAGCCTCCTTAATAGCTTCAAAGCTGCGTTTAGCTTCTCTAGTCCAGCTGAAAGCTACATTCTTCTTTAACATGGCAATCAAAGGCTATAAAAGATTTGCAACATCAAGTATAAACCTTCTCAAGAAGTTGATTTTTCCTAAGAAACTCTCCAACCCTTTCTTGTGATTGGGTAAAGGCAACTCTAATATGGCTTTGACTCTCTCAGGGTCAATAGTGATCCCTTGTTTCGACACTATGTGTCCTAAAAAAATACCTTCATGAACAAAAAATATACTCTTTGTTAGATTGAGAGATATACCATACTCCCTGCACTTTTCAAAAACTTGCTTTAAATGTGATAAATGTTCATCTGCATTTTTAGAATACACTATTATATCATCCAGATAAACAAGTAAAAACTTCTGAATTAAACTCTGAAATGCCATATCCATGGCCCTCTGAAATGTGGTACTAGCATTAGATAAACCAAAAGGAATTCTCTTGTAGGCCATAGTGCCCCACTTTGTTGTAAATGTTGTCTTATATTAGTCGTCTTCTTTAACTAAAATCTGGTTATAACCAAAATAACCATCAAGAAGAGAAAATCTTTTTGAACCATCAACTACTTGAAGGATATATTCCATGGAGAGTAGTAGGTAATGGTCTTTTAAAGATGCCCTATTAAGATCTCTAAAATCCACACAAAGCCTAATTTCCCCATTTTTCTTTCTAACCGGTACAAGGTTAGAAACCTAGGAGGTGTGATTGATTGGAAATATAATACCCCCCTGAACTAACTTATTTAGTTCTTTAGTCATTAAAGGCTCAAGCTTTGGGTTCAAAGGCCTTTGTTTCTTCCTTATAGGCTTAGCATTAGGCTCTAACTCTATAGTGTGTTGAGAAGTTCTAGGATCAAAACCTTTCAAGTTTGAATATTGCCATGCAAAAATATCATGTAACTCTTGGCACAAAACAATAAAATCCTGCCTATCCTCTTGTGAGAAATTTTTTCCAATTTTAAGGAGCTTACTTTTAAAGATTTCCAGCTCTTCATAATGTTCCTCTTTGACTTGAATGCTAATTTTACTCTTCTTAAGCTGATCACTAGTGTTGAAAATAGACTCCAAGGTAACTAAAACCTTGGGTAACTTGTTTGTCTTTAGCTGTATGACCTGATCATCATACTATTGTTTAAACTTCTCTTGATTCACCACAAAAAATTGATCCTCTTCAAACAAAAAAGATAAAATCTGCTCATCACTATCAAATACTTGCCAGTGAACATTGTCATTTGGAATTGAAGGCCTGATTACTATTTTAACATACTGTTGTACCTTATCCCTCTTGATATCATTAGGAATATCAAATTGTGCACCAATGTCAGCAAGCCTATCTACATGTTTGTTTTCATTTCTAGGAATATAAACCAGATTAAAAGTACTAAACTCTTCTATCACATCCTAGAGCCTATTTCTCTATGACTTCAAGGAATCATTCTTAGCAACATTTAGGCCTCTTACCTGATTGAGGATCAACTCACTGTCTCCGTAGACCTTCAGGCATTTATTCCTCTTTTCCTTTCCATTCAAGACCTTGAATAAGACCCTCATACTCAACAGTATTATTGGAGCATACAAAAGTAAAACAAAAGCATGAAAAATACTTATCCCCTTGTGGAAACACAAGCATTGCACCCCCACCGGCTCCATTTTTACTTCTAGATCCATCGAAATACATTTTGCAAATCTCATCCGATTGTTTTAACAACTAATCTACACCTTTTTCAAGGTTTGGCACAACTATTTTAGGTTCATGGAACATATATACCCCTAAACCAGTCTCTTCTATGCTGTCATTTGGATTATCAATTATGTTTTATGTTTCCCACTCATTTAAGAGTATATCAGGTACACTTTCAGTTTGCAATTCTTATGCAGTAGCAAGCTTGCTATCATCTAGGATTACACAATTAACATTTATAACACTAGGTACATAAGGTTCAATATGATCCTTGGAAAATACCTCAGATTTAATTGTCACTTTTTTTCCATACCTAGTTCTAAACAACATATGGGACCAACCTGAGGATAAATATTCCCCTATTTTGGCAGTAAAATCTCTTGATAAGCATAATGCAAAGTATGGTGGTAAATCAATCACGTATATGTCCCGAGGAATAGAAAAATTGGGACAGGCATGTAAGGTCAAACTTTGATCTTTGATAATACCTATAGTATTAACAAATGAACCATCAAGATGCACTACTCCTTTCTCAAATGGCTGATATTTAAGTTCCAACCTATTAGCAATTTGTTTTGGCATCACAAAGCTATTAGCTCCTAAGTCTACCATGCAATTATGGACTAACTTATCTCCTATGATGAGAGACACATAGAAAGGAGGTTTAATGTCCTTACCTAGCTATTTTTTGATATCTTCAGGTGTGTTTGTAAAAACAACCTTAGCTTGATCACTAGACATAGTCATATTAGATAAAATAGATTGTAAAAGGTCCTTTTGACCTGGGATAGCTAATGAATCCCACATGGATATCATCACATTCATTTTCTTCATATTATCAATGATATTAAAAGGTACAATTGGATTTAACTTTTGATCATGGACCTTTGCAACAACCAAATTAGTTTGCAAATGAGGCTACTCCTTGGTAGCACCTTGTGTGTTTCTTTGCAAAATATAAGGTACTTGAGAAGTAGATGGCTCTACAACTGCTGCTTTTCCTTTATCAGTTGTTTCCTCAAGCTCAAAAAATCTTTTCTTTGCTCTTGTGTTTGCTGCAACAGGGGAATCATCTCTATTAACTCCACAAAAATCTTCTCCCTACTAGTTTAACAGAGTAGCATCACTTGGAGGCTGCTCTTGCTGCTACAATGCTCCATCATTGGGTACATTTGACTGTGAGATTGAAACATTTTGGACCATTAAAGCTTGATTAATAATTCCATTTGAAAATGTAGCTTGATTATGAGGTTGGTTGCAAGGATAACACCACTCATAGTCTACTCCAAGGTTGTTCTGAACAAGGACAAGGTCTCTAGCTGCACTAACTGGAGCAGGATTGTATGTCTAAAAAGGCCTTGGATTCACATTCTATCTTGGACCTTGATAATTTCCTTGGTAAAGTTGTCTATTACCTTGGTATTACTGTTGTTGACCTTGATAAGGCTGACTTGGCTCTTGGTTCTGTTGTGGAAATGGTTGTCTGTTATGAAATTGTTGTTTCTTGATGCTAACAAGCTCATTTCCAAAATTTTGTAAAATTTTCTTAATTTTTTGTTGACTCTCCTTTATCTCCTGCAACTCTTGTGAGTGAGTTGGAACTAAAATTTCTTGTTTACCATCAATTGGTAATACAGGAATAGTAGGAAAAGGAGTAAAAGGTGGGGATTTGCAGAGACATAGCAGGTTGAATTTCTAGGAAAATGGGCATAGGAGGTCTGGGTGCAATTTTTCCATCTTGTATTAAGTTGTTTTCTACCCTAATTGCTATTTCATAAGCATCAGGTAATGAAGTACCTCCCATATATTAAATCATAATAGATATGTCACTGTTTAAAGCCCTCAAATAGTATTAAAATGAATATTTAGGGAAAGCCCTTACTGTGATAGGTATTCTATCCCATGTCCTCTAAAACCTAAAGTTAAAATCAGAAATTTTCTCCTGAGGAGCCCTCTTAATTGTTGTCAACTTCTCTACAAGCGACAAATGATTAGATTTGTCTTAAAATTGCTTGTATAAATTATCTCCAAAGTCATCCCACATTGCAATAGAAGCCACAGGCAGACCTCTAAACCATTGTAAAGCTTTTCCTTTCAATGAAGCAACAAGTAACCTCACAACAACATTCTCTTGTGTTATATGATGAACTCCACATAAGTTAGCTACATCTCTAATATGCTCTATAGGAGTTGTTTGGTCTTCACTTGTAAAGAACGGTAGAATTTTAAAAGTAGTTGCAGGAATGTCATTATGTTGGGCTAAATTTTATGGATTGCCTCCATTAAATACCACAAAAGGTTGGTTTCTAGCCATTGGAGGTGGTTGAGGTGGATTAACTTGTACTATGATAACAGGTACAAAACTTGTTGAAGTAGTAGAACTTGATGAAACTGTTGGTCTAAAACTGGGTGGAGTTGACTAAACTATCTTTGAGGAAATAGGGGTTCTTTGAACAGTCCTACCACTTCTCCTAGGTGGTGGTAATTGAAGATATTAAAAGGGTACAAAACTACTTCTAGTTTGCACTCTTTTCATATGCTGTTATTAAACTATATTTTTGCTAATCACTAGATTTCAGTCACTAGATATGCAAAAACAACCCCTCAAGGGTTTGGACTTACTGGAAGCATATCAAAACTAGTAAAGGGTATGTGCAGGATCATCTTGGAAAAAACAAACCCTTAAGTGGCAAAAAATTTAGAAAAATTAGAGTTAGGCAACTTGACATAAAAATTTGATTAAGTTATCTATATTATTTCAAAAATATGTAAGAATATAATCTATACCAAATTGAATGTATTTTCTAAACTACTAGGTTAAATATTTAAAAAAAAAAAATCTATTTGGTGAAAATTTGAAATTTCAATGTAGTAGTACTTAAATTTTAGGGAAAAAATAAGAAGTAGGTGTTTATCTGACCACCCTAACCACAATAAAATGATAATATTTTTTATAAGATTTTAGATATAAGTAGAGGACTCATGTACCGATGTGATGCATATTTTTTTGTATTTTTTTTCCCAGTAAATAATTAATTATGAATTTTTTATTACAAGGTAAGTGCACCAATCTGTGACACAATTTAGGTGTCAAATTGAAAAAAATCACAAAAAAGGCTGAAATTGGCCATTTGGCGAATGCCAAATTTAGTGAGCGCCAAATTTGGCATGCGCTAAATACAAAAGGTAAATAAAAGAAAAAAAATGCATTTTGAAACCTCATTTCACTTCAACCCGCAACTTGGCTTGGAGGATTTGAGGTTTGCAACTTGCGCTCACCAAATATCATCCATTATTTGCATCCTTAGCTTGCTATTTTTCACGAGGATGCCACAAACACGTTAGAGACATCGAAGATTGCGAAGAGGTATGTATTTTTATTCTATTTATTTCAAATTTGATTTAGAATGTAGATTGAAATAGGTTTTAATAATAAAATTTTGTTCAAATTATCAGGGAATGAAACTCCACCTCCAAACATTGAGAATTCATAGTCACCCCCTCAAGAAGAGCCTCCTATTCAAGAACAACCTGAAACCCCTGTTAGCTCTCAAAAATGCAGGCAAGATACCTCAAGAGGCTGCCAATCTCTTGATACGCTTTAGGGTAATAGACAAGATTGAAAGAATTCAACCTTCTACGCTTTAGGTGTTGCAAGACTTGGGTGGGTGTACCTCTCTGAATAATGCAGTCTTGACTTGTAATTATCTTTTAAAAGTAATTTTTCCACAATGGCAATTTGAGGTGAACAAATGAAATCCAATTTGAACACAATGACAATATTCTGATCTAAATCCTAAATGCTCAATTTAAAGATATAAAGAAGCTGAATGAATTCAAAATGATGAAGTGCAGAGACTAGTGCCTTGTTGGGTATGCAGAGTCAAATGAGATCAAGATAAGCAACACTTTCTGGAGAAGACACAAATTATTTGGCATATGTTTTGTTTACAACTTGTATAAACATGCAACAATGTGACTATGACTACTAAGTTCTACTTCAATAATCCAAAATGAATTTCTCTGATTACTGTGATCAATAAAAGGATTTAATCTTTGCTTGAAAGAACTAGTTGATTAATCACACAAATACAACAAATGTGTATCGATAAATCAAACATAAACTTGTTATGTGAATTTAAACAACCAGAAAAATCAATTATGGAGACAACTTAGCAGTATTTTTCATTGAATTCAATAGAAAATTGACACCAAAGAAATACAACATCAACTGAATCTCATAAATACCTCCATTGTGAAAATCATGCAATAATAGCCTTTGGTTTGATAATTTTATTCTACTGTATCTACTTGCAGTATATCAAAAATCTAATTTCTGGTCACAATTAACAACTACAACATGCTTATTTATACACCAGCATGAGAAAAATATCAAAATATAATATTATGTCGGCCCTCCACAAGATTCAGGCTCAATTCAAGTTGGATAGCAATGGTCTCCAAGCATTCAACATGTCGGCCACAAGATTTTGAAATTCTATTTTTACCAGTAGAACAGTCAGCCAGACACAACATATCGTCCTGTTGAAGGCAATTCAAACGTTATCATCCCGTGTTCACTGTGTTCGCATGTTATGCTTTCGCTGTGACAATCCGGGTCAAGAAGATATCATAAAGACTACACAATGCTCCATCGAAGGCTCCCCCTAATTTCGTGTCGCTGTGACCAGGCTAATGCCACGCTGAAAACAAGAAGTGTCGCCATAGCCTATCGCTCTCGAGGAGACCATATACCGAGATCACTATGTCAAGCCGAAGATCCTCATATAGCCTCGAGTCGTTGTGACCACCCAAATGTTATTCCGAAGACAAGAGGCATCCTTTTGTTCTTTTTCGTTTCGCTATAGCCCCATGCTGTCGGTGAGAAGTCACAGAGATAACAAAATGTCCTATCGAAATTCACTTTACCCCCTACATGTCGCTGTAACAACCCGTTAGTCATACCGAAGTCATATAGTACTCATTTGTTCTCACTCTGCTTCGCTATAACACATAGGTGTCAGGGAGAGGTTACATAGATTTCTCCAAGCTACATCGAATGGCCCCCACCACCCGTAGGTCACCATAGCACCTCGCTTGTTACACCGAGGTCAGAGGATATTCTTCTGATTCTTTAAGTCTTGCTATGACCACACAACATCGATGAGACTCTATAGCGAGTTGAACCTGTTCTGCCGAAAGAAGAACATAAGAAACCGTCGACAAGACTCAACAGATTCACTATGATATGTATCGATGCCCCAAACCTTTGCCGATAGAACCCGAGCATACACCACTCGACAAGAAATTTATATCTCACCATGACCTCCACCCGAATATGAAATCTATGCCGATATGTAACTTATCTGTCGTCGAAACACAGGATATGTAATGCCGAAAACCACTTACAGGAAAATCCATTCGCTGTGACAAATAATAAGTCTTGCCGATAGGCAACACAGACTTATTGCAAGCAGAAAAAGCACAATGGGTCGGGGAGACAATGGGAGACCTATGCCGATATGGACTCAGATATGAAAAATGCACAACACGATCGTTACAATGGGACAATATGGAAAATTAGGTGAGAAATGCACACAGTAGGACCAAATCTGGAAATTTATGAATAAAAACATATGTAAAAACACTAGATTTTTATAGTTCCAACAACCCCTCCATTAATTCATAGGAATCCTCAAAGAACACAAGAAAATATTCTAAATCAAATTGAAAACCCTTAGAAAATATTATGTCATACTTCCATTCAGACCCTTGTAATGATTTACTAAAGAAAGACACTGGCTGTTCATAACCACCTTCGTTCTTCTGTAGCATGACAACAACAATAGTATGCATTGAGGCAAATGAAAAAATCTAAAAACGCTTTGTAAAATCTAGAGACTTAAGAACAAGAGCCTCTTTGATAGCCGTTTTGATAGACATAAAAGCATCCAAAGCTTCAACATTCCAATCGACTTTTTGTCCTTTCTTCAACATATTAGATATGGGCTTGATGATCTCAACAAAATTAGAAACAAATCTTCTAACAAAATTAATTTGTCCAAAGAATGACTGTATAGCCTTGACAGTTTTGGGAATAGGAATTTTATCAATAGCTTCAACTCTTTCAGGATCTATTCTAATTCCCTCCTTTGAAACAATATGCCCCAAGAGCTTACCCAGAGCTGTGATTGCAAAATGACACTTCTTTGGATTTAATCTAATACCGTATTCAAGAGATTTAATAAATACCTTTTCAAGATGCTGCATATGATCTTCAACCTTCTTTGAATAAGCAGTCAAGTCATCCTGGTACACCACCATGATGATATTAATCAAATCAGAAAATGCTACATCCATGGCTCTTTGGAAAGTCGCTCCAGCATTGGTGAGACCAAATGGCATTCTTATGTGTACATATGTTCCCAAGGAGTTGTGAATTCTGTTTTGTATTGCTCAGATTCCTTGACTTTAACCTGATTGTATCCAGAAAACTCATCCATCATAGACAACAGCTCACAGCCTGTCACCTTATGCAATATTGCTTCCATGTTGGGTAGAGGATAATTATCCTTGAGAGATGCCATGTTCAAATTTCTAAAGTCCACACATAATCTGATATCACCATTCTTCTTTCTCACAGGAATCGGATTTGAAACCCACGTTGAATGTCTGATTGGTTTGATAATTCCTCCATCTCTGAGCTTTGTTAGTTCTTCTTGCATTTTAGGCTCCAATGTTGGATTTATAGGTCTTTGCTTCTGTCTAAAAGGCTTGGCGTCTGGCTTCAATGGTATTTCATGCTGAAATAAATCTTCCCTGTATGCTTTCAAATCCTCGTAAGACCAAGCAAAAACATGTTTATATTTTCTTAATAACTCAATCAACATTCTTCTAATTGTAGGGCTGATCTTCTTTCCAATGTATACCTTTCTTGGTGCTATTTCAGTCCCCAAGTTAATCTCTTCAACATCTTCCTTTCTGACTGGTGTTTGCTTCATAAGGGACCCATCACTTCCGTCATACACCCTTTCTAGTGCCACTAACCCTTTAGGAAGCTTGTTTGTTTTGAGCTGTAAGATATCCTTGCCAAACATAGTTTGTTTCCCATCTACTTCCTCAACAAAGGCATTGAAATCAATCTCCTGGGCTTCATACTAATCTATACAATTGAGGAATTTCAAAAGGTCAGTATCATCATTGAAGACCTGCCAACTATAAATGTTATCAGGAATAGCAGGCCTTGTCTTGAACTCAATTTGTGATACCCCAACCAATGTGATATCATCTCTTTTCAATGCCACATTTGCTAAAAAATCAGCCATTATGTTCTTTGATGTGTCAATCCACTCAATTGAAAATGCATCAAATAATTCAATGGTATCCCATACAACATTCCTATACTGTTTTAATCTTTTGTGTTTTGTTGCATATTTTGATTTAATTTGTGAAACAACCAACTCAAAATCGCCCAAAATAGCCAGCAACTTAATCTTGTGTTTCACAGCTATGTTTAAGCCTGTCAATAAAGCTTCATACTCTGCCACATTGTTTGTACATTCAAATGCTAACAGAAAATAATATTTAAAAGTAATACCTCTAGATGAAACAAATACAATCCCAGCTCCATTACCTTCTTGATTGCAGGCTCTATCAAAGTACATCTTCCATACACCATTGCAATTTTGTGCAGCTTGTTTTTCAATTAGATCACTATTAATTAATTCTGGCTGAGCTGGTTCAATTTTAAAACTCCCTAGATCAACATCACAAAAACAATTAATTTGATCCTGTGGTACACATTCAACAAGCTGGCTCATTCTTGGCTCCTTGTACAATTTGACTTCCTGGCCATTCACTGGTATTGTAGCATAAGATAAATCAAATTGAACATTTCCACCTACATCTGCAGTCCACTGCCTTGAGAAAAGCATCCCAAATTGAGGAGTATCAATAACCATTATATCTATATTATAAGCCACTTATGGATAAGTAGCCAATTTGACTTCAACATCTTTCATAATACCAACCACAGGAACAGGTCTATTATCCATTGCATAACACTTGCCTCTAGTGGTATCAACCCACATACCAAGTTGTTTCATGACTCCAACAGGCATGATGTTTATAGCAGCACCAGAATCTATCATGTAGTTCCTTAACAATTTGTTATTAACAAGCAATGTAGTAAAAAAGGGATCAACTTGAGGAGTTGATAATATATCACTCAAGCAGGCTTCAGAATTATTTATCTTCTCCTGCCTATTGACTGCTTTAACAGTTATTTTATTTTCAGCATTCACATGTTCTCCATTCGTTATTAATTGAACAACAATATCCCTATACTCTTTAATTTTCATCATCTCAAGTAGTGGAACAAACATTTTTACCTAGGACAATGCCTGAGTGAAATCAAAAGAGGAACTCTCCACCTTGACAGTCTTCTTTAATTTTGGCGCTTCTCTTTTGTTTTCTTCTTTTTCTTTTTTACTGGACTGGTCAGGCATCTGTATTTCTTTATTTGATTCCATTACTTCCTCCTTTTGGCTTGGTTTTTGTTCAATTTTATCATGCTGCTTGTTTTTTGGCTTCTTTACATTTTCCTGTGTTTCCTTTTGATCTTTTATAAAAATTCCCCTAGGAACCCCATCTTGCTCATTTACTTTTCTGTTTCTCAACCAGTATTGACTTTTGGCTTTCTCAACTGCAGCAACAATGATCCTTTCTATTTCATCCTCAGTAAGTCTCCTCACATTGCATTGAGCAGGCGCTGCAACAGGATGCGGCTCTGTGTAATCTTCATCAGAATCATAAAAAATCTGTTGTTCAGCCATATGGACATTATACTTCTAATTGGAGACATCATATTCATAGCTTTCATCCTCTGAAGATGAGTTTCTTTCCTCAGCATGGTGAAAAACATTTGAAGTCAAATATACAGTGTGATCTTCTCCATTATTTTCCCTCAACATTCCTTCCTCTTGCATCCTTTGAGCTACAACACAATAGTCTGGAGAATGTGGCTGATTACAAACTTCACAAAAATAATTATTACTCACCATGTAAGTTCCCTTCTTGCTCAATGGATTAGGAGTCTTTTTTCCTCTTGACCTGGCTGATAAAGGTTTCCCATCTTTCTAGTCTGTATTGTAAGGCATATCATGCAACCTTGGCCTTTCATTTCTGTTTTCATTTCTGTATGTATTCTCTTGTCTGTACTAATAATTATTGCTTTGCTGAGGAGGCCTTGGGTTGTCTCTTTTATTAGTTATACCAACAGCCTTCCTGTTGTTTTCAATTGTCAAAGCGATCTTCTGTGCTTCAGCTAGATCTCTCGGGGATCTACATCTCAATTCATACCCTATCTTAGGATCAAATGCATTTAAATAGATACTCAGTGCAACAGAGTCTGGCAACCTTGATCCAGGAGGTACTTTAGTATGCAACTTGTTGAATTTTCTGTTGAAATCATAAATTGAATCATTATGATTTTTCTGAATTCTCATTAATTCATGAAGAGCTGCATCTGGAGCATTTTGATTCCCATATTGTTCTAAGAGTTTTTCTTGAAATGCTTGAAGATAATTAATTGAGAATGCTGGCAGGCTGTTGAACCAATCCCTGGCATCTTCAAGAAGTGACATCATGAATAGCTTCATGTGTAAATCTTCATAAGGCATATCTATGTTCTGAAAGAAAACATTAAAACTCCTTAAATGTTCTTCAGTTGTGATTGCATTACTCCCTGTAAATTTGGGCACCATATTCCTCCAACTACCATCCATAGGGTAAGGATACAACTGAAAACTAGCTAAATCAAACTGTCTGATCATGGTTGCATGCTGGTGAGGGGGAGGCATAGGCAGATGCTGATACTGAGGCATGTGATTATTATACTGTGCATTATGAGGTGGGATATAATGCTAACCAGGAGGTGGATACATACCTGTATGCTGTGTAGGAATGTGATGTGGATGATTTGGCTACTTGTGGTGATTCCCTATCTGATTGTGAGGAGCATTTTGTTGATTGGAGGGCCCTGCACTATGGTCACCCTACTTGTGAGGTGGAACATACTTTGGGCCACCAGCCATCTGATCAACAATTTGAGCTTTCTGTAATTTAGCTTCTAGCTCCTTTATCTTTTTCTCTTGTAGTTCCAACTGTGCTTTTACTTCATCAGAAATTGAGAGCTCATGGTTCCCTTTAGGAATTTCGTGATTACCCTGTATCCTTTGATCATATTCATGCTGAATTCTGAGTCTTTCAGGCTCAAGTCTGGCCTCAAACTTAGCCTATTTCTGAGGATAATAAAATGGATTTATTTGCTCCTCAGGGGTACACAGTTCTGCACTTGAATTATCCCTCCAAGTATCATAGCGATCATACGTTTCACAATGGACTTTTGATGCTTTATCTTTTCCTGTTAGATGCACGTCCTCACATGTCCCTTTTCCTTTGTCTACATTGTCATCCTTGTGGGTCGACTTAATGTTATCAGCAGGAGCTCTAGAATGACCTCCCCTGTACTGAGACCTTCTTCCATTCATGATGAATAATTGCAAAAATTTCTATCAGAGTCACCACTCACTTTAATCAAAAATGAGAAAAATGTTCAATATTTCTTGTTCCCAGTGGAGTCTATTCAATATTTCTGACTCTATGATTAAGGCCTTGATTTTGATTGTTCCCCAGCAAAGTCACCAATTTGTTAGCTCTCAAAAATGTAGGCAAGATACCTCAAGAGGCTCCCAATCTCTTAATACGCTTTAGGGTAACAGACAAGATTGACAGAATTCAACCTTCTACGCTTTAGGTGCTGCAAGACCTGGGTGGGTGTACCTCTCTGAATAATGCAGTCTTGACTTGTAATTATCTTTTAAAAATAATTTTTCCACAATGGCAATTTGAGGTGAACAAATGAAATCCAATTTGAACACAGTGACAATATTATGATCTAAATCCTAAATGCTCAATTTAAAGATTTAAAGAAGCTGAATGAATTCAAAATGACGAAGTGCAGAGACTAGTGCCTTGTTGGGTATGCAGAGTCAAATGAGATCAAGATAAGCAACACTTTCTGGAGAAGACACAAATTATCTGGTATATATTTTGTTTACAACTTGTATAAACATGCAACAATGTGACTATGACTACTAAGTTCTACTTCAATAATCCAAAATGAATTTCTCTGATTACTGTGATCAATAAAAGGATTTAATCTTTGCTTGAAAGAACTAGTTGATTAATCACACAAATACAACAAATGTGTATCGATAAATCGAACATAAACTTGTTATGTCAATTTAAACAACCAGAAAAATAAATTATGGAGACAACTTAGTAGTATTTTTCATTGAATTCAACAGATAATTGACACCAAAGAAATACAACAACATCAACTGAATCTCATAAATACATCCATTGTGAAAATCATGCAATAATAGCCTTTGGTCTGATAATTTTATTCTACTGTATCTACTTGCAGTATATCAAAAATCTAATTTCTAGTCACAATTAACAACTACAACATGCTTATTTATACACCAGCATGAGAAAAATATCAAAATATAATATTATGTCGGCCCTCCACAAGATTTGGGCTCAATTCAAGTCGGCTAGCAATGGTCTCCAAGCATTCAATATGTCAGCCACAAGATTTTGAAATTCTATTTTTACCAGTAGAACAGTCGGCCAGACACAACATATCGTCCTATCGAAGGCAATTCAAATGTTATCATCCCGTGTTCACTGTGTTCGCATGTTATGCTTTCGTTGTGACAATCCGGGTCGAGGAGATATCACAAAGACTACACAATGCTCCACTGAAGGCTCCCCCTAATTTAGTGTCGCTGTGACCAGGCTAATGCCACGCTGAAAACAAGAAGTGTCGCCATAGCCTATCGCTCTCGGGGAGACCATATACTGAGATCACTATGTCAAGCTGAAGATCCTCATATAGCCTCGAGTCGTTGTGACCACCCAAATGTTATTCCGAAGACAAGAGGCATCCTTTTGTTCTTTTTCGTTTCGTTATAGCCCCGTGCTGTCGGTGAGAAGCCACAGAGATAACAAAATGTCCTATCGAAATTCACTTTACCCCCTACATGTCGCTGTAACAACCCGTTAGTCATACTGAAGTCATATAGTACTCATTTGTTCTCACTCTGCTTCGCTATAACACATAGGTTTCAGGGGGAGGTTACACAGATTTCTCCAAGCTACATCGAATGGCCCCCACCACCCGTAGGTCGCCATAGCACCTCGCTTGTTACACCGAGGTTAGAGGATATTCTTCTGATTCTTTAAGTCTTGTTGTGACCACACAACATCGGTGAGACTCTATAGCGAGTTGACCCCGTTCTGCCAAAAGCACAACACATGAAACTGTCAGCAAGACTCAACAGATTCGCTATGATATATATCGATGCCCCAAACCTTCGCTGATAGAACCTGAGCATACGCCACTCAACAAGACATTTATATCTCGCCATGACCTCCACCCGAATATGAAACCTATGCCGATATGTAACTTATCTGTCGCTAAAACACATGATATGTCATGCCAAAAACCACTTGTAGGAAAATCCATTCGCTGTGACAAATAATAAGTCTTGCCGATAGGCAACATAGACTTATTGCAAGCAGAAAAAGCACAATGGGTCGGGGAGACAATGGGAGACCTATGCCGATATGGACCCAGACATGAAAAATGCATAACACGATCGTTACAATGGGACAATATGGAAAATTAGGTGAGAAATGCACACGGTAGGACCAAATCTGGAAATTTATGAATAAAAACATATGGAAAAACACCAAATTTTTATAGTTCCAACAACCCCTCCATCAATTCATAGGAATCCTCAAGGAACACAAGAAAATATTCTAAATCAAATTGAAAAAAATAAAAGAGACATTGAACAATTAATTGGAAGATTAACCGAGCATGCCAAAACCCACCCTTATAGGAGAGGGATTGGTGAATCATTGAAGTCAATTGTATCTCATGTAGGAGAAATGAGCGAGAAAATAAATTTTTGGTCAAATAAGAGGCATGAGATGAAACAATATTATGCTAGAGGTTTGTCATGTGTAGATGTTAAAAACAAAAAATTAGCAAAGCCGACTTGTGTGCCCTATTTATAGACCCGAAAACCAACACACCTTTGTCTCGTACATGCAAGAGGTTCCCCATCCATTGGTGCCACCATGAGTTAATTAATTTTTTTTTTTGGGAGTGGTGGTGGATGGTATTTGACCAACCTCCATGTAATAACCATGAGGTGCCACAATAATTTTTGAGGAAACTCTATTATGAGTTTATCCTCAATAAGATGCCAAATTATTTTGACATCTTAGACTTTCATGGTAGAGGTGGGGGCTCCACACATGATAGATCTACTGCACAAGGTAATCCACAATTGGCATTGAGACCCTTGGCTAGACCCATGGTGGAGCATGTCACCATTCCTTCCATTGTTAAGGATAGTGTAGAGGTGGACACGTTGGAGTCGATTGGTTCACTCACCCAGACCATTTTACAGTGTGCAAGGCCTCTAGTAGAGCCTAGTGTGGAGGAGACATGTAGGACCTCAGCTCCACCCCACCATTGTGGTGCTTGTAGTGTAGTTTGCACATACAATTATCAGAGTGCTTGGGATGTAGCTACACAACCTACATCAGTTGCAGAGGCGATAGCTTTCATAGTTGATTTGATGAATGATACATTTGGCATTGGCACGTAGGTAAAATTCAAAAAGCTCATTTAATGTTGTTTATTAAATTATATTTTGAAATTTAAGAATAAGTATATTAGTAGAATTTTGATATGATGAAATTTCAGGGTCGGAGTGTTCATGAGACATGCCCCATTCCTACATACCCTTATTCGTTCTTGACGTTGAGTCCACAAGTATGTAACTAGTATTAAAGATTTTATTATTGCATTTGAACAATTGAATGTTATATTTGAATGTTTGTCTCATAACATGCTTTGGATTTCAAACAGTTTCCTAGTGGACCTTCGACCTCCACACCTCGCGATTCATTTCCTCAAACAACTTACACTCAGGTAGCCTTTATTCAATAATGGTGTTGTAAAACAATGTTAGCTAGTTTTCATAATTTTGCATATAAAAATCTAAAAATTGATGAGAAACACAAACATTGCATTTGTATTCCTTGATCGTGTCACATTATCTTCTCCTAATTCGCTTTTGTTCCTTTATTTCTTCCTAATCCCATCCCATTAACATTTAATAGTTCACCCTACCATTTACTCTTTCATTTACCATTTGCAGATGTTGACATTAGACAACCCCATGTGATGTTGGTGGCACGATGGAGCATGGAGTTATTGCAGCAATAGCCAGTTATGATCCATTGAGAGAGGCATGCAATAGATTAGTCGATTTGACATTATATTTTCTCTTTTATGGTCTATTATAGAAAATTTTCACGATACTTTTGTGTAGCTTAATTTCTATCTTGATGATTGCTACAGGTGGTTGTCACTCCATATTTTGGGTGTGGTAATGATGTAAATGTGACTGATGACTATTTGTATGCGGTAAGTGATTATATTTTGTTATATGTCATTCCACAATTCAATTTTTGTGTATTAACATCTTTACATTTTATTGTATCAGTTGAAGGTCCAGAGTGAAGAGAGGAGGACTAGTGAGTGTGTTTGAAAGACCAGAGAACCAACAGTCACTCCATCTAGCCAAATTTTGAAGGCAACATGGGATCTATTTCCTTTTCCTAGAGGGAAATGACTGTATTAGGGTCATTTGTTGTATGCCTATGTGGCATTTTGGAACATATGTTTTGTACTATTGATATATACATGACATTTTATGTTCATAATATGGCTCCTTTGTACTAAGCCTGCATGGAATTTTTGGATATATTGTATATACTTTTATCAATATATATCATTGTATACCTTACGACTTTTTGATTAATTTTTTTTTATTTTGCTACTGCCATTCTTGAATGATGTTATCATGTGTATTGTGTAAATCATATGCTTCAAAGTTGTACCTGCATGGATTTTTTTTACATCTAATGCTTAATTAATTACTGTCAATTGCTCAATAAGCTCCATTCTTGGTGGTTTGTATCCTTTGGAATGCTTCAATTACTTGTGCCTCACTTATTCACATGTATGCTTCACTTATTTACATGTATACTTCACGTATAGTGCGTGTATTCACCTGTATGCTTCATGCTTCCAATGCATAGCAACAAAAATATTTTGGGGAAAAAAATTGAAAAACCAAAAGTATAAGAGTTTTTTTAAAAGTCGGGAAAAAATCATATTAAAAAAAAATGTAAAAAATTGTAGAACAAGAGATAAAATCTATTTATTTTAAAATTGAAAGGTATTTCCATAGCATATAGAGATACAGAGAGAAAATAAAATAAAGATTTTAAATAATGAATTGTGAAAAATATTTTTTTATAGTTTATATTCATATCATTGATTACATTTTATTGCACATCTTCCAAAGTCAAAGCATTACTTCACACTGCATAACTAATAACTAGATGCTTTGGTAGATGACAAAATTTCAATTACAATATAGTTTTTACAAAGTCAACCTAAGTAGTTATGCAATTACTTCACATTGCATAACTAATAAGTAGGAGCAGCTGCCAATTTGCATTTTCTTATCATGAATTCTATGAGGCCAAATTTCTTTGATGTATTTTATCAAATAGTTCACTGCCTTGTCTATGTTACCACATTTTTCATACATGTCTACCAAAGTATTTTGTCAAACAATTCATTTCCTTGTTGCTATGGCTAAAACCATAAAAAAAGTGCTTTCAAACAAGCTATGGATGCTTGAAAAAAATCTATCAAAAGCATAATAGTAAGCAATACTATAGACAAGGCAATGAACTGCTTGAAAAAAAATCCTGAAAGAAATATGGTCTCATGGTGATGGAATGCCATGACATGAAAATTGCTATGGATTTTCATGCCATTCCATCACCATGAGACCACGTTTCTTTGAGGAATTTTTTCAAACAATTCATTGCTTTATCTATGCTACCACATTTTTCATACATGTTTACCAAAGCATTTTATCAAACAGTTCACTACCTTGCTACTATCGCTAAAAGCCTAAAATAGGTGCTTGCAAACAAGCTATGGATGCTTGGAAAAAATCTATTAAAGCATAATAAGAAGCAATAGCATAGAGAAGTGATGTAGAGATAGGAGACCCAAGCCCACTCAAAGTGTCAACTTACCTTCAATAGGAATCTAACAAGATTAAAAGGATCTATTGGACCAATCCAAACAACTCCCAAAGTTTGAAATCAATCAGAGGTAGGATTTCCCACTTTCACCCTTGCAAACCTAATAGCAGTGCAAACCCATTTTTAGGAACTTAACTCAACTTCCCAAATCACTTGAAAAAAAAGGGATGATTTAGACACCCATTATAGAGTTACAAAACATATCTTATCCCCCATATGACTCCTTTGGAACAAATTTGAGAAAACTAACTTTCTCACCGTTTTAGGCTTCCAAATAGTTCAATTTTACAAAGGACCCCCCTCTTAAACTTGTGCAAAAACTCTGAGACTTTAGGGAAGAAATTGGAATGTTATCAAACCCCAAAATACTCCATTATATTTCATTTGTACGACCACCTCCACACCAAACCCCAAAACCGTTGTTTTGTGCACTTTTGATGAGGGTTTATTGAAAAATACTCTTCCAGGTCCTTCCCAAACTTGACACCTAGTCAAACACCCTTGAATTCACCCCCACTAGCTTAGAAGTTTATAAGATAACTTGTCCTAACATCCCATCATTAGATTTAGGTCTGTACCCATTAAATTCATGCATTTTCTAATGGAAACAACCTTTGGGACTCACCCAAATGAAGAAATACGCCTTCCCTACATAAAAAAAGATGCATACATGTTTATTTCACCTATCTAAGCCTATCCACCGAGTTACAAGACTATACAGTGGGTGGAAGGCTTAGAAACCCATTTTGTTCCCTTTCAAAACCCCCAAAACATGGTAAATGAGCAGTCCTAGAAAAATAAAGATTTCTCCCTCAATTTGCATGATTAAGACCTCAAATATGAAGCATTAGAGAGCCAACACACGTACCTACAACATCTAAGAAGTTTTAGAGAAAAGGCAACCTGTATGGGTCTGTATCAAGCCTTCAAAGTTAAAAAAAAGGAAAAAGTTGTTGAGAACATTGTATTTCATGAAAACAAAAAATGTACAATCTTCAAACTACCCTCAACAACCCTGCATGAGCCATTTTTGAGGCTTTTATAATGATTACATTCAAATCCAACTTCTCCCAATGTTTATAACTACCAAATAACAACTTTTCAAAGGAGGTAGCTATTGGTTTTCAAATTTGTTGCATTTATGCAACTTACAAATTTGACATTTTCCTCCTTCTAACTCTTTACTATTTCATAATCCCTTAGACCCTCTTAAATGACTTCCTATTCTACTTACCTTGACAACATTTGACCATCTTGACAAATTTTAACATGATTACAAGTTATGGCCAAATTATCAAATAAAAACTCCGAATCATTTTGGAAACACGAGAATGGTCTAAGTAGACCTTATTGAAACAAAAAAAAACTCAAACTCTCCTATCTTAAACACAATTCCATCCATTACCATTCAGTACCATATCAGGAGGCTTGGTGCTCCTACACCAGCAAGGCAGTGACCTGTTAAAAAAAATGCATCAAAGAAATGTGGTCTCAATGTGCTTGTCATGGCATTCCATCACCAAGAGAACACATTTCTTTGAGGATTTTTTTTCAAATAGTTCATTTCCTTGTCTATGCTACCACATTTTTCATACATGTATACAAAAGCATTTTATCAATCAATTCACTGCCTTGCTACTATGGCTAAAAGTATAAAATAGGTGCTTTCGAACAAGCTATATGGATGCTTGGAAAAAATCCATCAAAGTGTAATAGTAAGCAATAGCATAGACAAGGTAGTGAACTATTTGAAAAAATGCCTCAAAGAAATGTGGTCTCATGGTGATGGAATGCCATGACAAGAAAATTCCCTGGATTGTTATGGCATTCCATCACCATGAGACCACATTTCTTTGAGGCATTTTTTCAAATAGTTTACTACCTTGTTTATGCTACCATATTTTTCATACATGTCTACCAAAGCATTTTATCAAATAGTTCACTGTCTTGCTACTATGGCTAAGAGCCTACAACAAGTGCTTTCAGACAAGCAATGAATGCTTGGAAAAAATCTATCAAAGCATAATAGTAAGCGAAAGCATAGACAAGGTAGTGAATTGGTAGTATGCGATGGATGCTCCCATGTTTTACAAATGAGGGGTGAGCTCAATTTATAGGCTCCTTGAATATAATTCAATGGCCAAGATTGATTTTAAATCAATGACTGAGATTACAAAATAAAACCCTAATTAGGGTTTGTCACAACTAACTACCTCTCAACCAATGAGAAAATTACATTTGGGGACACTTGTCCTTCTGCTAAATATAAACCAACAATAAAAAGTTGTTGCATTATGAAGTGTCAGGTTCATTGAACCTAGACATGCTACCTTGGAACAACTTGATTGGTTGGAAGATGACGAGGCACCATCTCAGTGTGTTGGATTTCCCCTTTGATCTTGGCCTAAAGCAGACTTCAAGATATGTTTGCCATCTCCTATTTTCAGCTTGGGGAAAAATTTAAGTTGTCTTTGCCATGTATGCTTTGAGTTGGGCCGACTTTATGTTGTCTTTTCCATCTATGCTTTGAGTTGGGTGGAATTTACCTTTGTCTTGGACAAGCATTATTTAAGCCAAGGGCATACTTGACAACAGTTTGGACATAGCTTTTCTTTCCCAAGCTGACTTTGCATCATCTTGGAAATTTTCCTTGACCATGGGCATGGAGGAATTTGCTTGTGCCCTGCCAAGATTGAGAGGACTTTCTCTTGACTTAGACATGCTTATTTTAGAGGGGCACAACATGATCCCATAGGCCCAGATGAGAATTTTTTAAGCGTCACGGTGTCTGAGAAACAATATGTTGAAGTTTGGAGCCATTTTCCATTTCGAACTCTTAAGGGATTCAACCGATTGAATGTAGCTTAGAGTGATTCAGTGCGTTTGGGTGCAAAAGAGGACCATGCCTAGCATAAACGCACCCACTCAGACACATTGGAATAGTTAGTTTGGTCACATGAGTTGCAAAACAAAAGTTGCACCACTTTGCAATTTTGTACTACTTGCATTTGACAACTATTTCCCCAAGCAAAATCTTGCCGCTACAGGAAAACACCTCCGAGATAGAAAAAACTGAGAGATTATTGTAGAGAGGCACAACATGATTCCATAGGCTCAGAAGAGAAGTTTTTAAGCATCACGGTGTTTGAGTAACGTCATGCTGAAGTTTGTAGCCATTTTGCACTTCATACTCTTAAGGGATTTAGCCGGTTGAACGTAGCTCAGAGTGATTCAGCGTATTTGGGTGTGAAAGAGGACCATGTCTAGCATAAATGTACCCAGTTGGACATGTTGGAATAGTTAGTTTAGTCACACAAGTTGCAGAACGAAAGTTGTACCACTTTGCAACTTTGCACTACTTGCATTTGACAACTTTTTCCCCAAGCGAAATCTCACTGCCACACAAAAACGCCTATGAGATAGCAAAAACCAAGAGAGACTATTGTAGAGGGCCACAACACAATTCCATGGGATTAGATGAGAAATTTCTAAGTGTCACGGTGTTCGAGTAACGTCATGCTGAAGTTTGCAGTCATTTTGCACTTTAGACTATTAAGGGATTCAACCAGTTGAACGTACCTTATAGAGAAATTGAACATGAATGGGTGCAAAAGAGGACCATGTATAGCATAAACGTATCCACTCAGATGCATTGGAACAATTAATTTGGTCACATAAGTTGTAGAATGAAAGTTGCACCACTTTTCAACTTTGCACTACTTGCATTTGACAACTTTTTCCCTAAGCAAAATCTTATTGCCATAGGAAAACACCTTCGAGATAGAAAAAATTGAGAGAGGTTATTGTAGAGGGGTACAAAATGATCCCATAGGATTAGACGAGAAGTTTTTAAGCATTATGGTGTCTGAGTAATGTCATGCTAAAGTTTGCAGCCATTTTGCACTTCAGACTCTTAAGGGATTCAATCGATTGAACATACCTCAGAGTGATTCAGAGTGTTTAGGTGTGAAAGAGTACCATGTCTACCGTAAACGTACCCACTCAGATTTGTTGGAATAGATAGTTTGGTCACATGAGTTGCAGAACAAAAGTTGCACCACTTTACAACTTTGCACTACTTGCATTTGACAACTTTTTCCCTAAGCGAAATCTCGCCGCCATAGAAAAATACCTCCGAGATAACAAAAACTGAGAGAGGTTATTGTAGAGGGGGTAAAAGTACAAAGCTATGTCACACTTTTGGCCAACTTATCAGTACCAGTGAATTTTAGTATTTATAACTAAAAATCAATTTTGGTCAAACATATGATCTATTAAGATTCATTCTAGATAAGTTAAATATTTCCACAACTTTTCCAACTTAAATTGTTGGCGAAATGCATATGTAGCACTAATTTGAGGCCAATTTACTAAAAAAATAAAATATTTGAAAAAATTAAAGTTTCAACAACTCCTACTCATATAAATAACATATTTTTAAAAATGTAAAAATACCCTTTTGTAGATCCATAAGTGTAGTTTTCAAATATATATTTATTTTAATAATTAAATTATTATTTATATTTTATTTTTATTTTTTACTAAAAGTAGGTTATCAGCACAAAAATATTAGGTTGATTATCATGTCAAGAAAAATACTAAAACTGATTAAAAAAAATAAAAAAATATGATGCCCTAGATAAAAGAATCTAGATTAAGATAGTATAATTTGTTTTCTATTTTAGATAAATATTCAATATAAAAGTTGACATTGAGTGGAAATAGTCGTGTTTTTATACACACACATTTAAATATTTTTTTTAAAATATATATTTATTAAAATTGCAAATCAAAATATCCATGCCCTAAAGTTTCAAATTATAAATATACACAAAAAATTGAAGCAAAAAAATAAATTACTATATAAAGCTTGACGTCGAGTGGAACATCATTTTTCAACATTTTATCAACAACTAAATTATAGTTTGAATTTATAAAAAACTATATTCAAATAATTTTTTAATTTTGTCAAAAAAATACAAACATAAAATATACTAAAAAATACACATTTTATTAGTTTACATCATTTCAAAATTCAAAACATATATGCCACTTCCTAGTGATTCAAGTTTAAAAGTTAGATTAGTGTTGGCCATTTCCTTTATAAAAGTGTGACATAGCTTTGTACTTCTACTCAGGGGCACAACACGATCCCATAGAATTAGATGAAAAGTTTCTAAGCATCACAGTGTTTGAGCAATGCCATGTTGAAGTTTGCACCATTTTGCACTTCAGACTCTTAAGGGATTCAGCCAGTTGAACGTAGCTCAGAGTGATTCAACGTGTTTGGGTGTGAAAGAGAACCATGCCTAGCGTAAATGTACCCACACAGATGCATTGGAACAGTTAGTTTGGTCACACGAGTTGCAGAACGAAAGTTGTACCAATTTGCAACTTTGCACTACTTGCATTTGACAACTTTTTCCCTAAGAAAAATCTCGCCGCCACAAGAAAATTCCTCTAAGATAAAAAAAAATAAGAGAGGTTATTGTAGAGGGGCACAACATGATTCCATAGGCTCAGACAAGAATTTTCTAAGCATCATGGTGTCTGAGTAGCGTCATGTTTAAGTTTGCAGCCATTTTGCATTTTAGACTCTTAAGGGATTCAACCGGCTGAATGTAGCTCAGTGATTCGGCGTGTTTAGGTGTGAAAGAGGACCATGCCTAGTGTAAAAATACCCACTTAGATGTGTTAGAATAGTTAGTTTGGTCACACGAGTTGTAGAATGAAAGTTGCACCACTTTGCAACTTTGCACTACTTGTATTTGACAACTTTTTATCCAAGTGAAATCTTGCTACCACAGGAAAACGCCTTTGAGATAGAAAAAATGAGAGAGGTTATTATAGAGGGGCACAACATAATCCAATAGGCTTATACGAGAAGTTTCTAAGCATCAGGGTGTCTGAGTAACATCATGCTGAAGTTTGCAGTCATTTTGCACTTTAGACTCTTAAGGGATTCAGTCGGTTGAACATACCTTAGAGCAATTCAACGCGTTTGGGTGTGAAAGAGGACCATTCCTAGCATAAATGTACTCACTTAGATGCATTGGAATAGTTATTTTGCTCACACGAGTTGTAGAATGAAAGTTGCACCACTTTGCAACTTTGCACTACTTGCATTTGACAACTTTTCCCGAAGTGAAATATCGCTGCCACAGGAAAATGCCTCTGAGATAGAAAAAATTGAGAGAGGTTATTATAGAGGGGAACAACATGATCCTATAGGCTAAAATGAAAAATTTCTAAGAATCACGGTGTTTGAGTAACGTCATGCTGAAGTTTGTAGCCATTTTGCACTTCAGACTCTCAAGGGATTCAACTAGTTGAACATACCTCAAAGCGATTCAGGGCGTTTGGGTGTAAAAGAAGACCATTCCTAGCCTAAACGTACCCAATTGGATGCATTGGAATAGTTAGTTTGGTCACACGAGTTGCAGAATGAAAGTTTCACCACTTTGCAACTTTGCACTACTTGCATTTGACAACTTTTTTTCCAAGAAAAATCTTGCCGCCACAGGAAAAATCCTCTGAGATAGCTAAAACTGAGAGAGGTTATTGTAGAGGGGTACAAAATGATCCCATAGGCTCAAATGAGAATTTTCTAAGCATCACGATGTCCGAGTAACATCATGCTGAAATTTGTAGCCATTTTGTACTTCAGTCTCTTAAGGGATTCAACCGGTTGAATGTACCTCAGAGCAATTCAGCATGTTTGGGTGAAAAAGAGGACCATGCCTAGTGTAAAAGTACCCACTTAAATACATTTGAATAGTTAGTTTGGTCACATGAGTTGCAGAATGAAAGTTGCACCACTTTGCAACTTTGCATTACTTGCATTTGACAACTTTTTCCCCAAGTGAAATATCGCCACCACAAGAAAACGCCTCTGAGATAGAAAAAATTGAGAGAGATTATTGTATAGGGGCACAAAAAAATATCATAGGATTAGAAGAGAAGTTTCTAAGCATCACGGTGTCCGGGTAACGTCATGCTAAAGTTTACAACCATTTTGCACTTCAGCTTCTTAAGGGATTCAACCTGTTGACCGTACCTTGGAGCGATTCAACACGTTTAGGTGTGAAAGAGAATCATGCCTAAAAATTACTAAAAAAATTCCAACAGCTTCCCCCATGAACTACAACAAGATGACTCTTGAACTTCCACCATTTGACAATAATTTGCAATTTTAATAATTTTTACACAATTTTGCAATTTTTGCAATATTTTGCAACTTAGACCTTCCAACCACATAAAGACCTATAAAAGGATTCCTTACATCATAAAATGGTCTAAATGACCTTATTGTTTGAAAAAAAAGACTCAAATACCCCTAAACAACCAAAAGACCTCAATTGTCAACATTTGCATAAAATGCTCTTTGTGCCCCTACACTAGTTAGTGCTTAGGGTGTCTTAATATTTTTGGTCATAAATAAGGTAATTTTTGATGCAATGAAAGGTAAGACCACAACTATCCAAATTCAATCACATGTACTTACTTTGGAACGATACCATCAAACTGACCTTGAACGCTCGAAAAGGGGCTCCAATTAGCCCACTTTAACAAAGGAAATATCCTTCAATCTTGCTGCCCACTCAAAATACCATTGGAAAGTCCTCAAACTACCTCCAAAACCACAAAATTTTCAACCACTGAGTCAAAACTTGCTTGCTAAGACCCTCTTTCATGAAACCTTCATTTTTCACCAAATAAGCAGGTGTTTATTGAAAAACCCATCTCCATACCTCATTCAACCTCAAAATATTTTTAAACACTCTTATTTCATCCTGCAAAAACTTAATTCACCTTCAAATTATGCTGCCCCCAAATTTCTCACCCATTTCCTTCTTAAAACCTGTCAATTTCACCCATTTTCACTCTTTG